>CM060731.1:84105912-84205407 GCA_030704615.1 Takakia lepidozioides
TGGGAAGATGAGCAGGAACGCGCTTTCAAGAGATCAAGGCGAGGTTTGGGAGGTGACCTCGGCGCCTATCTTGAGGACGACCATCAAGGGGGCGTCCCTTTCAGCTGCATAGGATTGGAGCATGCTGGGGCTTGGAGCGGTGCTCACACAGGTGGATGATGAGGGAAGAGAGTTCGTGTGGCTTATGCTAGCCGCTCAAACAAACGCTGCAGAGGCAAGTACAGCTCATATGAGGGAGAGTGCTAGCTGCAGAGTGTGGGCGTGGCACAATTCAGGTGCTAATATACGCAATCTTTTCACCCTTGTCACGGATCACCAAGCCACTCAAGTGGTTGATTGGAGTCAGACAAGCTTACAGGGGAAGCTTGCACGGTGGGCACTTATACTCCAGGAGTATGACTTTCAGTTGTGCATCGACCGGGTTGGATCGGGATGCGGATGGATTGAGTCGCAATCCATGCATGAGCCAAGCAGGAGACACTGGAGCTCGGTGGCATGGTGAGACGGCGAGGAGATGGTGCCGGGATGGCACGCATCTGCATTTTTGTGTATCTTGGCATCGGGAGGTCAGATTGGTTGGACCTACAACAGGGATGACTGTAGACGGAGTGTCTGAGGACCCTGAGGCTAGTGATGAGCTAGGTGGTGCCAGAGATATACATGAGGATTCGGCTGTGTTGGATACCTCCGCACGGGAGACACGGCAGCCATTGTGACTGCCAGGAGAGGGATCGGATCCTGCAACGAGCAAGAGGTTCAAGTGGGAGGGGATACACCTACTTCGAGTGTGGGAGGTGGTCGGGTGAGGATTGTGCCTACCCCAACACAGCGTGCACGGTTAGTGCGGCATGCCCCATGAGGAGTTGGGGCATTTGGAGTGCGACGCACTCACAGTTTACTGCAGGGGCAGTATTGGTGGCGTGGTATGCATACAGAGGTGCAACAGTTTGTGGCTAGGTGCATGGTGTGTGACAGGGTTGCGTGCTTCATTCAACGCCCCTACACCACAAGTTGCATCCTTTACCTATCAGGGATTGGGTACAGGTGGAGTCTTGACTTCGCAGGACCGTTGCCACTGACTATGCGCCACCACAGATATGTGTTGGTGATGGTGGAGCACTTCTCCAAGTGGATTGAGTTGGTTCCATTGCCTGACAAGGCTAGTGAGGGGGCTGCGTATGCATTTTGGATCGTGTGCTTAGCCGATTTGGTGCTCCAGCTGAGGTACTCACGGACCAAGGGAGAGAGTTCTTGGGGGAGTTTCAGGCTTTGTGTGATAAAGCCTTGATAGACCACCGCACCACTTTCGGGATCATCCTGAGCCGATGGCTTAGCAGAGAGAGTGTTCAGACGGTGAGAGGGTGTGAAGAGGGGTTTGCGCAAGTATGGCTTGCAGAGGGACACCTAGGAGATTGGGATCTTCAGGTTCCTTGGTTAGCCATGGGCTACAGGTTCAGCAAACAGCATCACTTGCCTCCTTCTCACCATATTTCCTTCTCTTTGGCCGAGAGCCGGATTTGCCTGCAGCCATTGTAGGGACACTGCTCAAGTCCTTAACCTTGACGATCCGGACGTGTGGGTACGTGCATGTGATCAGCGTGCAGAGTTGTTCAAGAAAGTCATGCCCATGGCTTTTGAGAACCTTGCCATTGCACAGCACCGTGATACGTTGAGGTATGCCACTATACGTGGTGGAGGATATCGTCCTGGGGTTCGGAGGTTAGCCCTGGTGACTATGTTTATTTGCAGCAGACTGCTCCTACGACTCTGGATGTTACTGCAGGCGTGTTATTCTGAGGGTTCGAGAGGTGTTGCCCTCAGGGGTCCTGATCTTGGAGGGTCGGGATGGCATGACTTGGAAGGACCATGTGCGTAATTGTGCGCCATGTCACCTTCCCAATGTCGATGGCAGAGTTGACCCAAACTTGCAGTGGTACCTGCAGGTTTGAGGTGCATGCTCTGTGGGTCTGCCAAAGGAGCAGCCACCATGCTGGTGTGTGATCGATGCTCAAGGGGTTGGCATATGGGATGCTTGACACCACCTCTTGAGAAGGTTCCTGACGGAGATTGGTTGTGTCCACACTGCTTGGGATAGTGGCAGTGGCATGATGAGGGAGGCAGCTAACAAGACATGGGAGGCCAAGCTCATAGAGTCAATACATGAGATCCCAAGCTCAAGTTCACAGGTTGCAAGACGGCGACTAACGATGGGGCAACTCTTGCACCCGGCCTCTTGATCTATCGAGTTTGAGTGTAGTAGGGATAGTGTGGAGGACTTAGTGAGGCTATGGTCACTATCACATCTTGTGGCTACCTGGACTTAGAGGGACCTAAGCACCAGCTAGGGGGGCGATTGTGTGGACTAGTGACTGCCATAGTGGGCAGCGTAGTGGCAGCCTAGTGACTGACTAGTTGTAGCCTAGTGGTTGGACTAGTGGCTAGAATAGTGGTAGACTAGTGGTATACTAGTGTGTGTGTGCACATGTGTTTTGTGGTTTTGGACAGCGATGTAGTTGTTTGTAGCGATATGTATGCGCACGACAGCTGTCAAGTTATTTTACCACTAGTGTGAAACTAGCTAGGAAATAGCTAGCTTTTACATATTGACATTTGGGATTGGCCAAGTGTCAATCCAGGGGTCAAGCAGATTAGGCCCTGGATGGAGTGGTTATCTTCATGGCAAGCGCGGGAGGCTCATCTTTCTCGAGTTGAGCCTCACCGCGCCTAGCTATGGCGCCGTAGTGTGGATTCCCCATGGCGTGGGGTGCACTTGGCTTGACTTGTATTTGAGTGATGAGGTTATATATGCATGAGTTTATGCTTCAGCTTTGTGAGCTCGCATGAGCTTGAGCTTGTATATTCTTCTTCTTTATCATTGTGTGGACTAGTGACATGCCATAGTGGCAGCAGCGTAGTGGCAGCCTAGTGACTGACTAGTTGTAGCCTAGTGGTGGACTAGTGGCTAGACTAGTGGGTAGACTAGTGGTATACTAGTGTGTGGTGTGCACATGTGTTGTGTGGTTTTGGACAGCGATGTAGTTGTGTAGCGATATGTATGCGCACGACACTTGGATCATTTATACCCCCTCTGTACATACATTTTGAAGACTATAAAACCCCCTCCTGTAAATATATAGAAATTTGTAGTCTTTAAAAAGTACCCCCTTCTATATGTATATTTCCCTTTACAATCATTAAAAAATAACCTCAAATATGTACACGTATGTTTTTATATTATATCAAGTTTATTCATTTAAAAATAAAATAAAATCTAATGAATTAATAATAATAATAAATTGTTTGCCCTCGACAAAATTATCAAAGACTTGGTGTGGAATCTCACTTTGAACAATAAACAGATGCAGAGAGGAAAGGGACATTGTCAATGCCCGATGTGCAAGAGGCCTGAAGAAAGTTTCCATTTTCTAATACACGGTCCTTGGTATTTTCATCAGAGAGTGGCCCTCTTGAGGACCATCAAGACCTTAGTCATTGCACCTCTCTTCATCAACTAGGACAAGTTTCTGAACTTGTTCTACAGTTTCAACCTTCGCAAGGTCCAATTATGTTCAAAACCTACTGTTGAGAATTCCTCTCCGAAAATATTTCATGCACCTTTGCTGCCACTGTCGGAGTCCAACCTGACTCGCAGCTGGCAGAGAATGCATTCAATTAGGTGACAAGCATTTCATTTCACTAGTACTCCCCACAAGAACAAACACCATTTTGGAAGTGGTGAAAGCGGTTGGCATCCCGTACAACAATCTCTCGCTTAGTTATCTTTGAGATGAATGTGAAAATCCACTGATAATAAAAAGGTGGAAGGCAATGGTTGCGAGGGTAAAAGCATAGCCCCATTGATCCTTTAGGGGTGGTATTCATTTCAAGAAGCGAAAGACTACACCCCCAATGAAAACACAGAAGTTCTGCACACACCAGATGTTACGTTATGATGGACGTTCAAGCTTGCAAATAGGACTATAAAGATTGTAGAGAAAAGGCTCAAAGAATCCTTTGCACACCAACTCTACACCTATAGGAACACATTCAAGCTTAAGATGCATGGTGAACAAAGTAGGAGGAAGGAACTTTGACATAACCTACACGACTGCATTTAGTAGGGCTGCCTCCACACACAGAAACATGTCAGAGAGATTATTCATGACTCCCTAAAAAGCATGGAAGTCGCGAATGAAGTGAGATTGTCTTACCACATAGAACGGATAAATAGATTTCCCTAGTAGTGGCCCGAGTTGATTCAAAACAATAGCTATGGCGACTGCTGCCAAAGTTCCCAAGACCCGATTTAACCTTTTGCTGACAGAGAGGCCAATATTACTCTCATAAAGAAGATCAGTTGTTACAACAGCCCATAATGCAATTGATGAAATTCCATCATATGGAGGTGGAAAAGATACAACACAAAATATATAAGCCATACCAGCAGCTAATCCTGCAAACATCAAACTATCTTATGTTAGACATGTTTATCCTTAAGACCTAATGTTATCATTTATGTAACCATAATCCACTCCTGAGAAAACATCATGTCAAAGATAAATAACTCTAGCATTATGACAGTCGCAACCTTAATCCATTTTAAAGCAGGTTGTGTGGCAGTCACACACACCCGAAGGTTCTTGATGATCCCCAAAGGCATCCCAGAGGTTGTGTTGATAAGACCAAAAGCAATGGCCAGCTTCTCATTGTGGTGTCAAAGAGACGATTCTTTAAGCTCTTCCTCAACATCATGCAATGCAAAGCGTGGGCTTCACCCCTTCGCACATCATTTGCTCATAGGTCTCCAAAGCCTCCATCCCGCGCCCTTGTTATGCATATCCTGCAATCATCGCACTCCACAACAGCACATCTCGTTCAGCCATACTGTCGAACACGCCCTTCATACATTTCCACGAGGGTATTGTTCATAATGACATTTGATACAATTGCAGCTCTGACAATGTCGCCATGGACCTCTTTGCCATTTTCCAGAGCTGCCATGCTTGCACACGCATTGCAAATGCACACAAATGTGATGTGGTCGGGCTTCACCCCTTCCCCCATCATTTGATCATAGGTCAATTGGCATACCCACCAGGGTAGTGTTCAGAATGACATCCAGTACAATCCCAGCTTTGATGTCACCATGGACCTCTTTCCCCTTTTCCAGAGCTCCCAGGCTTGCACATGCATTGCATCCTACCAACATTATATTCCACGTGATCAAATATCGTTGAGGCATTCTGTTGAACACTTGGTGAGCATCGATGATGCTCCGGCACTTAACATACATGTTGACAAGGGTGTTGAGTATAAAAACATTTGACGTGAATCCACTTTGGATAATGTGAGTATGCACTTGCTTTCCAGCTTCCAGTTGAAGAAGGTACCTTCATCAGGGGATTTGCTATTCTATGAGCTATCAGCCATCAGTGTGACGTGGATGCGGAAACGGTAGCCACGAGGCAATATAATATTTTTTCTCGGGTTGCCCGTAATTGTATGCTTGGATTTGTGAAAAACAATAATGAAAAATGACACGGGATTGTACTGACACGCCACCTTTGGCTGCCAAAGGTGGAGGCTGAGCGGGAGAACATAAAGGTAAAAACGAAAAAAATGGATGTCGGAAAAAAAAAAAAAAAAAAAAAAAAAAAAAAAAAACCAACATGAGATATGGACTTCTAACTTGGAAGAATTCTGCATGTTTTTGAGCCATTTTAATCTCTAGCTTGAATTGTCGTTTGCTACGGAAATGTCCAGGGATACTGGTGAAAAATATATATATTTGTTGGACCTAAGTTGAACGAAGGTGGCTCTTATGTCCTTGTATAAGGTACTTTTCGTTTTTTGGAATGTGATCTTATATTCAATTTCAAACTCTAAAATTTATTTTTTTTCGGGCAGGTTCGTTGGGCAGATGTTCTTGTTCACCTTCGTTGACCTTCGTCACTGATGGAATTGTGTTGGTAACTGACAGAATAGGAGCTCTCCTTCATTAGCAGCACCTTGTTCTATCATTGCACTGCTGCCGCTGCCGTTTCCAGTTGACCATCTACCCGCGCGGATTGTTTGTAGCTATCGATCCACAGGGAAGCAGAAGTAATCTTGTGTTTGAAATCCAGCCATGTTGGATGAATCTGCACTTCTATCCCTGGTTCTCAGCTATCCCTGCCTGTGTACAAATCATGAATACATCCTCAGCCTTGCTGCTAGCAGCTGACACTGATGGCATGAAGTTCTTCCATCACAAGAAAGAATATGAAGAAGAAGTCTTCCAAGAAAGATGACAAGGAGGCCGAGAGAGCTAATTATGAAACTGAAACAAATTACTGCGACCACCGAAATCTAGCGGTCGTTTATATCTCTGAAATAATAACATTTACAAAATAAAATAAACACATGTCCACGTGTGCTATACACGATGGTTGCCGTGTCATTGTAAAGGGTAGAAGTAGATCGTAAAAGTTAAAAATAAAACAAAATTACTTGGCGCAACGTCCGGTTTAAACGTGACGTCCGACGTGTCAGGGCCACGTCACGTCCAGATTCACAACTAGGGTTTTGTTGGGGGTACTTAGCATACAAGTGTCAAATAGTGGAGTAGGTTTTTGTAAGGTGTGACACGTGTCGGGCATTCTAGAAGGTTCCACCACCGTTTGACAGGTGGAGCCGCAGGGAGGTCCTGCACCGTATTACTACATATTAGTAACTACTTTAGTCACTACTTAGTGGGCTCCATCCAAGACCCCACAAACAAATAGGACCATAGGTATATTAATTAATATAGTAAATAATAAGGGTCCAAAATCCTGGCAGGGGCTAATCCTGAAGGTCGAAAGAAGAGAGAACAATGGAGCAGCCAATGGGGTCACAAGGCAAGGGGTGTATGATTAGATTATTCAAGAGGGCATGTGTCAAGCACAACACGTTAACAGGAAAGATGAGGCGGTGAGGTCCAACCTTCTGGAGGTTTCGAGAAGGAGGTCGAAGGCGGGCTGAAAGTTGCTTGCAAGGTGGGGTTGCAAGTGTGGCGGGCTCCACAGGAAGGAGAATGTGAACGCAGGCAATGGAATGGTCGAAAGGATCATCAAGACCTTGAAGCAAAGCATCACAGCACTGGGAGTTCTTGGGGATGCCGAGTGGGATCAAAACTTATACAGGGCTCTTTTGGGTGACCGTATGTCAATACAATCCACCACACGATTTTCACCATTTCAGGTGTTGACAGGGCGAGTGCCAAGGCTGGGTGTGGATAATAGGTTGCAGGATCTAACCCAAGTGGTGGACACCAATGACTCTCCTGCAGCCATGGCTCAGCAGCTGAACGACAACGTAAGGATGTTGGCTGAACTTGATGCTCAACTCAAAGCCAACGTAAAAAGAGGGCAAAAGCAGCAGGCTAGAGATTATGAGAGAAGGCACAAAACTGGCCATGAGTACCCAGTTAGGAAGGATCGCTGATCATGATGGGGAAGAAGGGTGCCATGACCAATCCTTGGGAAGGACATACATCTTTGTGGGATACAAGGACCATGCAAACCAGCCCACAGGCATGGAGGCTGAGCGCAAATGCATACTGAAGGATGGGTTAGGGAAAACTTGGACAAGAAGCAGGAGGGATCTTAAGCCATATCATCACAAGGGAGGAACACACACCGAGACGATGGACAACGTGGACGTTGTCACTTAAAAAAAGTGAGCCACACCACATATGTAGTGTGAAAATGTGGTGGTTTTTTATGAAAGATTTTGTTTTAGCTAAATACTATTTAGTAAGCAATCTGGCAACGGAATTATGTGATTGGATGACTTTTGGTGGTGGTATGGATGAGAAAGCATCCATCCACTTATCCATCCTTTTGTCTCTCCCTCTCTTCTTTCTTGTGAGGGGGTCCTCCTTTTATCTCTCCCTCTCTTTCTTCCTCTCCTCAGTCTCTCCTCTTCCTCTTTCTCATTCTTCTCCTTAGGAGCTCTCTCCTTGTCTTAGTAGCCTTAGTTAGGACCGTTCTCTAGAGGTAGGGCTAGCACTGACCCCGCGTGATCCCGACCGAAGAACACGACCCTCCGTCGAAGGTGTCACCGGCTGAGGCTGAGGGTCGGTGTAACGGGTTCGGGCTGAATGTCCTTCCCACCCGAACGTGTCTGAATGCGTGCCCCCTCCACTCTTGGCGCACCGGGAGGTGGTGGTGGTGTCTTGGGAATGTCACCAAAAAAAAAAAAAACTCCCCAGGGTGGGCCCAACCACCCTAGGGAGACATCCCATCAAATAATAGAGAGGGAGGGAGCTGGGAGGGAGAGAGAGAGAAAGAGACTGAAGAAAAGCGTTGCGGCAGCGGGAGCAAGTGCTGTTGCTGGTGGCAAGGGCCGTGAGGTGGCGGCCACTGCGACACCCAGCCGTTGGGGTCACGGCAACCGGAGCAAAAAAGAAGCCCGACGCCCTGCTGTTGCTGCCGCCTGCAAGCAGCTGCAGCAGGGCTCAAGGGCGAAAGCTGAGAGGGAGGAAGAACAAAGAGAGGGAGAGGGAGCTGGGTGACACCTGGTCGTTGGCATCGCCGCGGCGTGAGGAAAGAGAGAAAAGGGGCGCAGGCTCCAGCAGCAGCCCACGACCTTGCCAAGGGAGAGAGAGGAAGGGGGAGAGATAGAGAAGCGGTTTCAAGTGGGAAGCCTTAGTTGAGAGATGATTATTTTTTGCTTCGATGTGTGAATACCCGCGCTAGCTAACTTATCATCGTTCCAAGTGTGAACCCTTGAAAAAATGCAGTGAAGCAACAGCAACAGATATTGTTCCATTCTGATTGGAGTAAATGATTGTTTACAGTATAAAATAAGAATACATGAACAAATAGCCAACCATGAGTAGCCATAACTGCACAACTCCAATTCCAAGTAAATATAAGCATGCTTTCACCACCCATCAACACTGCCTCATGCCAGCATCACCTTCTTACAACTCTGTTGTTGACCCAGTTCCAACTAGACCTCCTTACAACCTATTCCATCAAACCTGAGGTCCCTAGCAAATAAAATAAGTTACAACCCCCCTTTATCATATTACCAGTTCACCAGGATTCAATGTGACCTGCGATTCAAATCAACACCGGTGGCCAAAAACTGGCCACCATCAACACCACGAGACCCAGTCATCTCCAGACCTGTAGGATCTATCCGATGGCTCCGAATGATGGATGATCCGACAAGTGACATGTCTCCTCCAGGACTGAGAGCTCTATTGGTGAGCTGGGCCATTAGACTCCCCCCATGAACCCTCCCCTCAGGCAGCGTCAACGATGCCATGTCGAAAACTCCTTCATCGGAGGTTGAGGTCGGTGGCCGTGGGGGCCGCCCATATCTGGGCTTATTGGCAGGCACACCAAGCATGTAGTATTTTCCCCTCTCCTGCATAGAGAGGGGAACCAGCACCTGAAACCAGACATTCTTACACTTTAGTACTACAAGCATGTAGTATTTTCAGTATGGCAACTTGAGCCTAGGGCCATTTCATATCGAGAAACACAACACAGAAAATGGTAGCAGATCTAGAATATCAAATTACAGGCAGTACTTTGACAACTCAGCTGTCCATTTCCAAACTCTAAATAAGTGATGCTTTTGCAGCCCTGCTGCACTCAAGGGAATGAACAAGTTGCCTCTGTCAAGTCAGACTATACGCACAGATACTAACCTTCGGGGGAATAAGCGGCTGCTGAAAAGGAGAGAAGCCTGCTGGTGACAATAGAGAAGTACTTCTTCCAGTAAGGCATTGTGATTCAATGTCCATAGCATTATATCCCATGCTACCCATTGCCTGAGAGCTCATAGCACTCTCTGAAATGCTCGAACCTACTCTCGGCCATAACTCAATGGGTGAGTGCGTCGCGTGCAGAAGTGTGACCTCTGGTGCTGATCGGTTCCTTCCCCATGACTTATCCCTTGGACCTGCAACAGAAGACCTCTTTCAGAATCACTAGCAGTGAAAGACCAGCCTGTGGAGAATAATCCACAAAACAGACTGACAGAGGAATCGCTATCGTGCTATAGCTCTCCCTGCTTAGTGTGCTAAATCGTAGGCTTTGTAAGATCATATGCCACTCTAAGATCTTACACACTTTAGGAAGTAGAGTTCCGTGCTATCTACAGGTATGTTACGAGTCCATGGATGCTCAACAGTTAATGCTGGATCACCAGACACATCCACGACTCAGATACGACAAAACACAGCACGATCAAGTCACACCAGCTGGAGGTGAGTGCACATGGGAGTTCCAACCCTCAGATGAGTAAAAAGAAGATGGAAAGAGCAACAGCTAAAAGAAGTGAACATGTGCCAGCTTTTTCCTCTTCACCAAGAGCATATGCCAGATCCTCTTGCAGATAGCTATGGAAAATGAACACAACCAAATACCTGAAAAATTTGCACCCTTGGTTAGGCAGTTCTGAGTCTGCCTATCTGGACCACTGCCTGCAGGTCTGCTACTGCTAGCTGCTCCACCCAAACATGTGGGTGTGTTTGCACTCGGTGGACCCTGCCCCAAGCCTGAAACTAAACCTCGAAAGAGTCCTGGGGCCAGGCCTGAAGTTACGGGGGGGCCAAGGGCGCCTGCTCCATGGACCCGCCGATCCTGGACTAGTGCACTGTGTGCCGCACAAAGGCCTGTTTTCCCCCTTGCAAACTTATCACAATGGGTTCCAATATCCCTGCCTCCAATTTCTCCCCTAAAAGAGTCTCCAAGACTCAAGCCTTTCCACTGGCATCGTTTTCCACCCCCGTGGGCCTTACAGAAATCAGTGCTTCCTTGGGCACTTTTGCCACATCCCTCCACCTTGCAGCGTTTCCCCCCACCATGCCTCACACAAAATTCAGTCCGACCCCGTGCACTTTTAGCACATCCCTCAACAGCGCAACGTTTTCCACCACCATGTGCAACACAGTAAAGTGTACCCCCATGGACACTTTTGGTGCAAATTCCACCTCCATCAAACAGGCAGCGCTTTCCCCCACCATGTCCTTTACAGAGAGGGGTACTTCCCTCAGCACCTTTGTTACAGCCTGCAATAATGCATCGCTTTCCTCCTCCATGGGCTTTACAGAACATGGTGCTCCCCTGAGCCCCCTTTGAGCACCCTGTAAACTGACACCTGCAACATCCAATAAACAATGGAGAACCGGCAAACATATATCTTATTCGTCTTCCTTCTCATCTCATTTACTTTCTTCTGATTCAGCAAGACCCTTGGTTACAAAGTAAATATCACCATTCTGAGTACGCATATATTACCTGAACTTCAACACAAATACACCTTAGATACAAACAACCAGAGAATCATTTCCTTGCCAAAAGCAGATACTAAGATTAACAAACTGCTTTTATAAGCCAATGGTGCAGCTCTTCGCAACACCACACTTAATGGGCACATTCAGCCAATAGGCTGCTACATGTCATTGTAGTGTAGCATCTCATAACCCCCAACTAACTTGGCCTCACATCACTTGCAGTTACATGGATGAGGCAGGGAAAAGAACCAAAAGCCAAATTGCCCTTTTCCTGAGAAGACGATCTGGAAATATGACTAGGGTAGTAGAACAAGATTTAATTAAACCCTTACCTACGGCCACCACCATGTGAGATACAAAGACCCGAATATCCCTCAGCACTTCTGGTGCAACCTTCAATTTGGCAGCGTTTGCCTCCCCCATGCCGGATACATAAGCCGGAGCGTCCGCGAGCAGCCTTGTCACAGCCTTCATTGCTACAGCGCCGGCCACCGCCGTGACCAATGCAGAAATCTGTTTTACCTTCGGCACTCTTGGTGCACCCCAGATTCTGGCAGCGCCGGCCCCCACCATGGGCTTTACAGTAGACAGTGCGCCCCTCTGCCCCCTTGTTGCATCCATGCTTTTGGCATCTGCCCGTGAGGTCATGCCAAGAAAAATTATACAGATTATAAGATGTTTGCACGAGCTCTTGTAAGTGGTAAGTCACTTGAACCTTTTCAGTAGTAGGGAAGCTACAGTTCCTAAGGCTAGAACTTACATTCGATAACCCCACCTCTAAGATCTCAGAAGGAGCAGCATGGCAACACTAGAAACATATCTTTCCTTTCCATTGTATGTACTTAGTTCCAGATGTACACAACAACTTACCGGTGAAGATGTCAATACCTGCTCCCAAACCACCATGTATATGGGGAAAGGTTGTTAAATAATATGTTAGACACTGCTCTTCCAGGGCGATACAACATTTGCTCTTTGAATCTTCTGTTATTTAAATAGAGGTCTTCCAGGTCTACTTCTTTTTCCACACCAGAGACTAGAATATTTGTCACAATTATTGAGAAAAGAGCTTAGAACATCTTGACCCGGGAAGAGTGTTGCGAAACGAGACAAGGCATAAGTTACAGTGCCGGACCCTCAAAAGGTAGGCACTTGATAATCGGTGGGTTTCTGATGAGGGCCACTCAGCAGCCCAATTCTCTCAAGGTCCACAAGGAGAGATAAACAGTGAACCAGAAAACCCCCACAAGATGACTGATTGACCCAGTATCCCCTATTGGCTATTTCACAAACAACCAGCATACACCTATGTTGAGACAACCATTTCTAAGGGGGTCAAGTGCCCCAATCACCGGGCCATCTGCTGGTTGCTTCTTTACTTGCAGTTACATACCACTATTTGTTGGTCATATATTTGTTAGTGGAACCTTTACTGCATTGATGTTATTGTTTTCACAGATCCAATATTATGAGGTTTGACCATATGAAAATGCTCAGGTCCAGTCCATGCTCACAGAAAAGTCCACCCTGCAAAGCACAGCCTTACAACAAACTAAGACCCAAAGCAGCTGGGCAGTAAACTCCATACATCTCAAGTTAACACCTGTGACTATCTAGACCTCTAATGGCAATGCCTAAATAATGATTCCCAGCTGCTGCCACCACTGGCACCTACTGTTAAGTCCTTAACAGTCAAGTGTTAACACTAATAAAACAGGACAAGTTGTTGCATGGATAAGGCCGCACTTTGATGCAAGTCCCTTAGTAGCTCTTAACTGCAGAGTCAGAATGCTAACTTTGTCATGACACATGCAAGCATGTCCTATACACAGGGAATGAAAAATGACAGATTAGCAGAAGCGCCAATATGCCTGCAGAGATTGTCAGCTGATGCCTCAAAACATGCCTACTGGCGGCTATGGAGATCCTCAGAAAAAATCAAGAATTGCATATATTCACTAACCTACGGCCACCCCCATGGGCTATGCACAATCCCGAAGCGCCTCTCGGTCCCTTGCCACACCCTCTGAATTTGCAAACTTTGGGTGCTCGATCCGAATGCCCGAATGCGGCACTTGTACAAGTTGGGCCACCACCTGTGGATGCTTGCAGGCTCACTGAAAAATCTTGCTCTCCAACATCTTCCTCAGTATGCTGCTTCCCAGATGTCACTTCAATATGGCTTGTATCGTAAGGCATTGACGGAATGATACAGGCACCCATCAACAATGATGGCATATAACCACCAGATCTTAACCGAGCAGAAGTGGACCCTTCGTCCACAACGGGGACATCACCTGCTACCCCTTCATAATCCCCTCTATTGTCTGCTGACATATCACTTGGCCTCAGACCCAACAACATACCAGCCCCGTTTTCATACTCCCTGCCAGTTAGGGACTCCATCAAATGCCTGTAGCCATTTCTAGGAGGGCCAAGCCCAAGATGGGTGCCCGCATCTTTCTCAATACGACTATCACCATGCCTCCCTCTTGCTTGCCAGGCTAGTCCTCCACCACTGCCAGCTGCTGCATGTGACTTCCCCAAGCTACCCAGCTGTAGCAGCTCGCCAGGTTCCACAGCCAGCCCACCAGGAGCCATTCCAACTGTCTGTGATCTCTCACCAGCAGCAGTACCGTAGTTAAATGACTTGTCATTATAGATGCTGTCTAAGTTACCAGAAATCAGTCGGAAACTCATCAGTGGGAATTCCTCCTGCGCTCCTCTGGAACTATCCGTCTGTCCTAATTCTAACACGATCGAAGCCTCTGTTTCCTCATCCCCCTGATCGGACATGTGTGCTGCCCTCTTTCTTTTCAGGCTCTTACTTGAGCCATGAATCCTGCTTCCCTGCTGACAATCATCTATCAGCCCATGTGACCTTTCCTTTGAGAAATGGTCACTGGTCACTGTATCCAAGTTCAGGCTCAAAATCGTCTCATGAGTTTGTTGTTCTGGTATGCCACAGTTAGTGCTGGGACTTTCTCTTCCAATTGAGAGTCTAGTCATTGGCAAATTGGCCATCACATTGCTCAGCATGGCCTCCTTGCCAGATGCTCTTGACACAAACCCAGCCCCACCTCCCTCAGATCTTGATTCAGGAAGGGTTTACGGGGACAGAGATATGACAGCCTCATCTAAAAGAGCATACCTCCTCTTATTCCTTGCATGAGAACCCTGTGGTGGCGCAAGGAACTGCACCATGAAACAAATAATAAGATAAAGTTCATAAATCGCACACAGATCTTACAAAAACTGAACACTTTCATCCTATAGGAACTTGCCATCCAGGCAGCGCCTTTCAGATTAAACTCACAGCCATCAACCACCAACATACACTGACAGGGGAAAGAAATACACAGGTACAGCGTTACATTGTTGTGACCTCCTGGTAACCCTCTGAAAATCTTGTCCCTTTACTCGATGAGGGGAAGACTTTTGGGGTGTCTGGGGTGTCAGTCACGACGGCCTGTGATTCCAGAGAACAACACCCTGAAATTGTTCGCTAACAAAGCCTCAGATATCCCTCCAGAACAACACCAATGGATCTGCTAGTTATGAGTGACTGCACTACCAACCATTTTCTTCGCAGCTAACAGCAGCGCATCCTCCACACGACTGCACAACTAACAAAGAAGTGCACGTCGTGAGGTTACCCTCTCCTGACAACATCGTACTGGAAACAGCATGAATGATTTCACTCACATAACCAAGGAGTCCTCTAGAAAAACGTACCTTCAGGCATATTGCTCACCATCACCCCCTGATGCACTTTCAGTGCAGCTAAAGCCCAAACCATCAATATCAAACCAAAAAAACGATTAAGAACGCCTGCTTCCATCGGGCGACCGTGCAATCATAACCCAGTGAAAATTCACAAAACCTAAGGCTCCTCCATGATATTTCAGCTGATAAAAAGGAAGTTCCCGAAAGTCTGACCGTCTGTTTATGAATGTCAAACAACAAGCCCTATGATGCAAGAAAGCCGTCCCCTTCTCCACGCCTGCAGTTTTGAGATGGTAGTCATTTCTAGTGCAAAACCATATATCGACCCACTGGCATATGCCAGAGAAGTGTGCAGGTCAAAGTTTCACAAAGTTGCAATGGCCCCAGATCATTGACACACTCATTTGATATCCAAAAAGACTGGTCAAGAAATGGCCAAATATAGAAACCCAAACCAAGGCAGTCACGCGGAGAGATTCTCAGATAGAGAGAGATATAGAACGTTCCGACCTAGCCCTTACTCATTAGGTCACGGAGAGAACGTGACATAAGCTTAAGTGCTGCGATAGGACTTGCTTGTCGCTAATGGCACTGCCAAATGAAACGAGACTGTCAAAGGGAAAACACGGGTAGGGCAAATGTTAATGAAGCAATAAAAAGTAGGAAGGGAGTCGCGGTCGCTCGCAAGCTCTGCTGATTCCTGCTCTCTTCATTGATGGACATGGTTATGACTTATGACCTTGTCTACTCGAAAAGGTACAAAATTTTGCATTATAATATATTTGTAATCCAGTGTACCTCTATAAAGGTAATATTCAATATCAAAAGGAAACTGGAGCACTTTTGCCGATGGGTTAAATTCGAGGACAGAAAGTTGGATATAGCAAAAGAAGTGCAGAATAATGTGACAGTTCCAAGACTTACTCTTAGAAAAATCATTATCAACTTCATTGTCGTCAAGTGCATCCTCTCATTGCACTACAACCTCTGTCTATGTGGCCGAAGAAGACCCCTCCTAGAGTGGAACGATGACATTGGTGAAAACTTCGAAGTCTCCCTCCATCCCAAACAGGTTCATCCCGGAAGCCTTGCACGCATGCATGAAACGAAGCACTTGTAGGATGCACATGGAATTGTCTTAAATGAGGGGTGGAAGAGCATTTAAATTTGAAGGTCTCGAGAAGATGTGAACTAATTTGTCAACAAAGATAGATCAACCACGTAACTCCCACTGAAGTTGCAGGTCTTTATCAAAGTCTACATCAAAGGCGGGCTTTTCTCCCGAGCCCCTCTCCAAGGAACACCATTGGGCCTCCTCAAACTCCGGTTTGATCAACATAATTATAGGGTGCGTCGTCCACGTAAGACCCACAGTTACGATCAATGAAGCACCTCACCTTAGAGATCTCAAAGTTCCTGATAAAAGAAGGACTGGATTCTTGACGAATGCTAAAGATGCAAATCGCATCAAAGAGCCTAGTCTGTAGGAGTAATCACCAAAGACCGTGTGAAGACCATGCACCACAAAAATCGTCACCGTCTTTTGCTTTGAGAGCAGGGGTTGGGACACAAAAAGGGCTAGCCCTGTGGTGGAGGCAGTGGCAGCAGTGGGGCTTGAATGACCCTTGAGTGGCCAAGGCACTCAAGGGGGCGGAGGCGCTCACTAAGGTAGAGCCCCGCAACGGTGGGGGCTCTGAGTGGGGTGGTCATAGCGTAGGGAGTCGTAGTGGGAATGGCATATGACTCACTGCGGGGTTGAGGCCTTGAGGCGGGAGTCGTGGGAGAGTAGTCTTGGGGCTCACCATGGGGACATTGAGGCCGTGGTGGGTGGACCAAGACTCCCGCGACTCATCACAAGGAGTCGAGGGTTTGGTGGTAGTGCACCAAAAATGGGGATTGGCTACTTGTGAGACCCCCGCCGACACCTATAGAAGTATTTATAGGGAGTAGCAACCTGAGAACAGTACAAGCCCATTAAGCAAAGAAAGCTAGTAAAGCGAGCGAGCGAGTCAAAAAACGACCAAGTGTTGAAAGCTATTCCGGATTGCCTACAACCATAGGGATTTTTCACGTAGCCCACGTAGTCAAGGGTTGTTTGGGAGAGTAAATGGGGACCATTATGCTCTAGCGAGCAGCCGAAGCTCCAAGTCCACCGGGGGACCAATTTGGGAATTAGACGCGCACACCAAAGCAAGTAATTATAACTTGAGGGGGACTTTACCGAAAATGAAAAGCAGACCAGATTGGAAAACGATGTGAACTGTTTTCCCAAGTCAGTGAAGGAGCACCTTGGTAATTTCTCCTCCGAGTCTCTATCGTAGGGATGCAGCTTTTGTTAACAAAATTATGCTCTCTCGATAAATCAATTCTAGAAGAGTGAGGTTATGCATTGTATGGACGATCACGTGACTTAGGTCCTGTCACTTGAACAAAAATAAAAGTGGGCAGTGAATCCAGTGTCTTGTTTTGTTTTAAAACCCGAGGCTTGGCAAAAGGCATGTAGTGTTTCCCCGGCTGAGTTCAGATTTTCCACTGTGGCTTGAAGCACGAGAAATGTATCATCAACAAACATTGAGTCAATGAGATAAGTGGGTTGTCTTGTAATGTAGTTTGAGATACGGAGGCCTTTAATGCTTTGGTTTTGCTCCAGGAGATAGCCAAGGGTTTCGGTCACCACCAGAAAAAAGAATGGGGCCACCCTTGGTGGATAGATCGCTGCAAAGGGAAGGAACTAGAGATATAGCCATTAACAATGACTATGCTTGAAGAGGTAGTCAGTAGAATCTGGACCCATCTGCAGAAATCTGATGGGAAACCAATCTTTGCCAAGGCTGTGAGGAGGAAGGGCCATTCTACCCTATCGAAAGTTTTTTTGAAATCCAACAGTAGCATCGCTATGGCTTGGTTGGATCTGGAAGCAAAGTCAGGAACCTCTTGTGCTAAAAGCAGACTATCCATGATGAATCTCCCTTTTATGAACCCAGTTTGGTTGGGACGGATTAGAGAAGAGAGGCTGTAATCTAAGAGCCAGGGCTTTCACAATTATTTTATATGCCACATTCAACAGGGTGATTGGTCTGTAGTTAGAGATATTGGTTCTATCACCCTTTTTGTACAACAGGGTGATGACATCCTATGACATGGCTGGAGGCATGGAGCCTTGTTGAAATAGATGGTTTGGCATATTCGTGAAATCGGTGGAAATGTTTGACCACATCGCCTTGTAGAACTCAACAGAAAGCCCATCCATCCCCGGGGATTTGTTATTTTGGAGTTTTTCCAGTGCCTCCTCCAACTCAGAATCAGTAAATTCCCCCTCTAGAGATGAAGCTTTCTGACCCGAGAGGATAGTAGGTGTGTGGGCTAGACAAGCCATCTAGGAGGGAGATGGAGTGAGGTCTATCATGTCACTCTTGATAGCAAAACTCAAAGCTGTGAATGTAGAGAGCCAAAAAATGAGCCTAGCCCTTGCAGTTATCAGGAAAAGAAAAGTAGTTGCCTTGACAAAATGCCTGAAAGTCTGTCAGTCGAGATTGGAGCCAACCAGATGTGATGAATATACATACCGTACCTATGTCGAGGCCAGATGTAACCTTGACATCCACCACAAAATTCAGGAAAGAAAGCTCAAGTTGCAGGCTGGGGTTAATTGGTCTACCAAGGGCGAAAAAATAACGAATTGTTTTTTCGACAAGACTCGACTTCGCAGGGCAGCTCAAACCATCACAGAGCTCATTGACCATCCTTCTGGCTTATTTGCCATGATCCCCAAAGCTATGGCCGAACTTTCCAGGAAACATTTCGAGCTTTCAGTGGGATTTTGGTTGGGTAGCCCAACCCTGGCCCAGGCTTGCCAAAGACCCTGTTTAAAGGAAGGCCGCTTCAGCAGCAAGTTGTTGATTTTAAACATGCCTCTGCCCCGACGCTGAGAGTCTGGGAATTGTACTGACAGACCGAGAGACTATGGTTTTGCATATAAGAGAACCAGTGATCCATCTCTTCAGGATTGGGGTTGTAAGATCCCAGGCCCCTTCTATCCTCCGGGGCTTCCACCATATTAAAGTCACTAGATAAAATCCAGCTGTCAATGGAGGGCTGGTGTCTCATTTTTGTATTGAGAGTGATCCAGAAATCAGCACGCTCAGCTGATGTGTTTGGTGCATAGATATTCACTAATCCTATTGAGCCCGAATTGTTGGGAAGGGTAAGCGAACAAAATTGAATTCTACCTGGGAGCCAAGTGGAGTTTGCGAAAAGATATGGTTGAAGGGAGGGAGATAAGAGTATTACAGTCACCCCCCCTTGTACCCTCAGAAGTGGGTTTCCACATGGCATTGGCCAGAGGCCACATGTGGTCTGTGAGATGGTCTATTTTAGCCTGATCCAGTTTGTGCTCCTACAGGAAGACCACCGAATCGTTTGAGAGGAAGGGGGCGAGCCAGTTTTTCATTTTCACCCTTTTGAGGGAAGCTGAGTCTACCCCAAGGCCTCTGAGATTCCAAGAGTGAAGATTAAGTATCATAAGGAGAGAGAGGTAGGCTTGGACTGTGAGTCAGATTTGATGGCCTACAAGGTCGGAAGGAGAACTGAACTCTGCGGTGACGGGGCCTGAAAGATGTGACCCATACAAATGGATCTCGGGGATTTTGGCTCTTTTTGCAGACTTGTATGAAAATACCTCTAATGGTAGGAGGCTGAGGGTTGTCAGGCACAGTCCGAAACTGGTCAGCGGGGACTCTTGATATTGAAATGGTTAGAATCTGAACCCCCTTCGGGAAGTAGAGAAAAGATGTGGGCCGTACTTGGGCTTTCCAAAGACACAAGTAATAATGTCATGCCTGCAGAACCAGAAGACAGTCGTTGTTGCCTCTACCAACTTTGCACAAACAAATCTTCCCGTGAAACAAGGAGTAGGGACTGCCCCAACTGGGTTCCTCCTTATCATCTCTCCACACCATTGTCGTGCAATGCTAGAGGATTTGGAAATATATTTTAATTCATAAATATAATATGCCACGTGGACGGGGACAGTGCACGTCGATCTTGAGTGGTTAAAGACACCTCATTGCTTTGTACCACTTTGACAGTGGTGGAGAGTGGGTGGTGAAAGATACTGCAGTAATTGGAACCACTATTCTAGTGGTTGCTCATGAGTGGTTGCCTACAGACAAGTGATTGGTACCACTTTTTGGGTGATACATGAAAAATTTTAAGTGGTTTGTGCAGCTATGACAGACTTTGAAAAACAGACAAGTGGCCAGACCATTGTGGCATGATGCTATTGAACAAATGGTTCCAACAATAAACTTTATTCTGAATCTGAAACATATTCGTCACCCTCCGAATCACTTTGCTCAACTGGAATAGCGGTTGGTTGCACAAACGCCGCTTGAATGGTAGCCAACATAGCCAGGTCTTCTTTATTTAGAGCCGTGGCACCATCTAATGACCTAGGTATTGGCTGATCTGATAAGGTGGATGGTGCCAAGGCCATCGAAATCTGCATTTTCTCCAATGTCACATTGATCTATGTCCACCACAATCCTTTTTGCTCTTGGATCCTTCCGAAGGACTACCTTCCACTCCGAACTTGGGGACTCATCCGAAAAGAACACATGTTCAACTTGAGATGGAAAGATGAACGGCTGATCATTGGCGGGTAACATCCTCCCAAAATTTACAAGTAGAAAACCATACGAATCCCGCTTCATTGTAGCATTTTGTCCAACAAGGTTGGCCCTCACCCAAGCACAACAAAATACAATGGGGTGCACTCGTCCATAATCCAATTTGAAGATCTCTTTGATGACCCCAACGTACTCCAATGGTGACATGACTGGATTTCTATCACGCACACTATTTCTGCTTTGTTGCTGGAAGACGGATGCAACTTCGGAATCAAAAGAGACAAGAAGACCACTCTCCGTGTCATCCACTCGATAATGATTTCCATACGCCTTCATGCCACGAAATGAAGCTAATCTCAATGAGGGGGGAGTAGACAAATGGACTGCAATCTGTCGGAATGTTCCTGAAATGGTGTCACCAATTGCAGGATCTGTTGCAATGTTCATTTACAAGTCATTCTGCTCACTCAACCAGTGGTTTTCAAAGTATCATTCATGCTAGGTATTTTTTGCAAAGTAATGCAACACTTCATTGCTAACATGAGTCATTCTTGTTGCCATTTTGTGATAGAAAATATGCAACAGAGAAGGCACAGTTCACTGCAGACAGAGAGACATGTGCTCGTGAGTGGCGTGCCAATCGTCGACGTCGCCGCCGTCGCCTTCCGGTGCCATACCCTCCCCATTTGTTGGAGTTTCCACCCCTACCGGTATGGATACGCCGTGCAGTCCAGGCCCATGTCTCTGAGCATGGTGTTGAGGATACGGAGTAAGAAATAACCACTACAGGGGCACTACCTTTTCCATTTACAAAGAACATTGAACTCAAACAAGTACAAGTGCAGGGGGTACCTTCCAGTATGGTAAATCCCATAGGCAGCTGCGCCTTTTGATACCATGAACCTTGGCTGGATGAACTTCAGCATCAGGAAAAGCACGGGGGTCAAGGTCATAACCTTCAGCCTCAACACCAGCGGCCTCTTGTTCAACCGGTGTGAACCGATGTGGCTTCACACGCATCTCCACCTGTCCATTGAAGTGTATGCGGTTCCTGCGGTATGGATGGGCCTGAGGGAGGAACCTGCGGTGACCTTGGTAGACAGTTTTGCCCAAAACTTTTTAAGTGTCTTGCATCTACAGGAGGACCGCATACTGGATACCCTTTGTAGCCTTTCGTGACACATCCTGCAAGTAGGCCATAAGCAGGAAAATCATGGATGCTCCACAGTAGTATGAAGGTTCTCTCACCAACAGGTTTGCATATGTCATATGCCCAAACCCCCCTCCACAAAACAAGTAACTCCTCCATCAGTGGTGCTAAGTACACATCTATGTGCTCACTTGTAACTGACTGCTTTCCTGGAATCAAAAGAGTAAGCATGACAAAGAACTTCTTTGTAGTGAGCCAGGGAGGTAGGTTGTATATCAGCGTCAACACTGGCCATGTTGACCAGCAATTGTTCTTATCACCAAACGGGTTGACTCCATCGAAGGAAAAACCAAGCCTTACATTGCGAGGCTCTGCATGTGAACAAGACTCCTCTCCCTCAAATGAGTACTCCTTCGCACTGGGCGTTCCACACATAGCAGGCAGTACGCGGGGGTCTTTCTTTCTCTCTACTCTCCCGCAATCGCCCGGGTCACTCACAACAAAACGCCCTCACAAGCCCAGGAAGCTCAAAAAGTGAAGCACACACACTTAGTACGCTTGCGTGAGAGACATGAGGTTGTCCAAGTGCCGGGTTGCATCCGACGGTCCACGTCCATCCAATGGCGGAGATGGGATGTGGACACGTCGTTTTTAAAATAAATAAATTAGGGTACATATTAACCACTACACTAGTGTCCATAACCACTACATCCTGCTGACATGGCAGTCTTCTAGGGGCTCTTGGGACCTCAACTACCTTTCATGAAACATACATAAGTTTGGCGTGGAAGCAACGCAGGGGAGGCCATCTCTCGGCTCAGGTGCTGCGATCGCATTGCAAGTGCACCTGGAAGGAGGGAACAATGCAATGAAGGAGGGAAGGAATCATCGCATGAACAGTATTCGAGCAGGGAGACAACTTCGACTTACAGTGCAGTGCCCTTGGAGCTCCAATCCAACAACCAAGCTTTGTTGTCAACTACCCTGATAGTACGATACCGCTCATATTCCACCATCCCATCGCATTCTCCTTGGGTAAGTGACTCCTCTTCTCCTCTTATTTCGCTCTCTGTTGAACCAGGTGCTCTTGCCAAATCGCCTCCAGTGTCGTTCAAATGTTTTGGGCTGCGTTCACTCGTTGCCATAGAACCTGCACTCTCCTTCAGCAAAATTGAAAAGAGACTGAGCCTCACAAGTTCAGTCACATGGGGTTACAAATGGCTTTGCGGATGAAATGTTCTCTTTGCTGTAGAAAACCTTGTTGCCACAACCAAACGTACTACCCACATCTTTCTACCATGCAAAGACCATGGTGAGCAAGCTTGGGCTTGCTTATGAGAAGATCGATGCTTGCCCAAAGGGGTGTGTGTTGTTTAGGGGGGACTTGAAAGCTTCAGAGAGTTGCCCCAAGCGCCCGATTCAAAAATGTGGGGAGATCCAAGGTACCTGTTAAGGTGCTTCGCCATTTTCCATTGATACCACGCCTTTTGCGTATATATAGATGCTCTTCTATTGCAGAATTAATGACCTGGCACAGTCGGAATGCAAGCAACGATGGCCTTGTGCGCCATGCAGCTGATTCAAAGGCTTGGAAACACATTGATGCTACTTGGCCCGACTTTGAATGACGGAGAAGGAGTCCAGCGACTTGGAGACCAACCCGGGGGAGGATAGTGGAGCGATTCCTAGTGCTGACTACTCAGCAGAGAGCGAGAGCACGGACGAGGAGGAAGACCAGAGTGCTGAGAAGATCGTCGTTTGCATGACTCCTTCCAAGCGGCCCTTACGGACATCCACCCCAACCAAGGAGGGTAACAAGCCCGCGGTGGGATCCCTAAGACCCCTTCTGTCTCTATCTCTATCTCTCTCCCTCTCTCACCCTTAGTTCACATAGTTGTGTCATTGTTAACGGACAGAAGTCCAACTTCTTTGACATAGACCAAGGTGTAGCTCAAGGATGTACTCTCTCCCCTCTGCTCTTCAATGTTTTCATCAATCAACTCCTCAAGGATGTGGAAAGTGAGGGATTTGGGTTAAGGGTGGGTGATACCACCATACCAGCCCTTATGTTTGCGGATGACTTCGCAGGCATAGGAGAGACTCCAACCAATCTCCAGGAGTTGATTGATTGCGCGAAGAGATACTTTGATCTTTGGGGGCTAGAGGCTAATGTCAGCAAATGTGCAGTGGTAGCATTCAACGACAGAGGAGAGGGAGGAAGTGATCTTAAGTGGCAGTGGGGTAGCCAAGAGATCCCGGTCCTCCCTTCCTACACTTACCTGGGCGTTCAGTTTTCCTCCAATTGTAATTGGGATGCACATATCCGGAAAGTTGTTCAAACTGGCAAGGGCAAAGCTCTGGGGCTCACTAAATTTTTCCACTGCAGAGGGGTCAACTCTGAGGTTAAGAAAACAATGGTTTGTCACGTTATTAGACCTGCCTTGGAGTACGGATCTGCTATATGGGTTGATAACTCCAACTAGGCTAAGTTTGCAGAATCCATCCAAGTGGGGGTGCTTAAGGAGTGTATGTTAGCATGCTCCAAAACAGCCAATGTGGCTGTGTGGGGTGAGTTTGGCATTCCGTAGCTCCCGACAAGATGAATTCAAGGTCAGATGGTGGGGTCAGCTGCAACATATGCCCAAGACCAGATATCCTAAGTTAATCGACTCTATATCTTGGAAACAGGACCGCCCTGTCAAACAGGCTAAGTCCTGGGAAAGAGATTGCTAGAGATTCTCAAGGACCTAGACCTGGATCCGCAAGTCTTGACCCTGCTGGATAAATCTGACTTAGAGGCTGTAGTGTCCAAAGCCATGTCTGTTGCCATGAGATTGTCCGATGAAAATGAGGTTAGGCAGAAAACTTCCCTGAACTTGTTTCCAGTCAGTGACATAGGGGACGACATCTTGGATGACCTCAAGGGCCTACCCACTCTCGGCACTAGACTGAAATGTAAACTCAGGGCAGGAAGCCTACTTTTGAACATCAAACAGAAGCAGAGAGGAAAGGGAGAGTGTGATTGCCCGTTGTGTGGGCAATCTGAAGACAATATTCATTTTCTGATACACTGTCCGGGGTTCTCTCACCAAAGAGACGCTCTCTTCAATTCTATCAAGGGAATTGTGCATGTACCCCTGTTTACCAACTTTGAAAGTCTCGAGGCTGAGCCAAAAGCCCAGGCCCTCCTGAGGCCTAGTTTTTGGGCAAATCACACACAGCAGATTGATGCTTGTGTGAAGGGATTTCTAGAGGATATCTGGAAAACCCGGATTAATTCTTTATATGAAGGTAAGTCTTACTACCAATGTCAGCCCCTGACAAAGGTAGGTTCTGTTCCTTTTGTTCCTGCTCAAACTGGGCGTGGGGTCAATGGCCACAAGGCTACGGCAAACAACGTCTTATGAGTACAATGTCACCCTTAGTTCCTCTCAAATTGTGGAAGCAATTGAGCATTTTCATGATGTGTAGGGTTTAGGGTAGGGTTTTGTGTAAAGCAGAGGTAGAGGCAGAACCGAGCAAGGTTTAGTGTAAATCTAAGTGAGTAAGAGGCTGGGGTGTATGGCGGAGGAATGATCTTTGGAGTGATGAACTGATGGAGAAGGGAGTGTGTGGGGCTGGACTGAGAGTGAGGGAGAGGCTGGAGAATGGCTCATGAAATGTATATGCTTACAGTGACTGAGATGGTGATTGGTTTATATAACCAAGCCTATTACTACTATGATTGGCTTGTGAACTTAAGGCATGAGTGGTTGATTGTTTCATTTTGAACCTGATATGATTTGAGCCTGGTTCCGGAGATTTATCTCCAGACCTGCAATCTGCTTTTGTGATGAGTTTACAATCTGCATATATGGTGGTAAATGTTATATATCAAACCAAGGTTCTTTCCTAAATGTGAATGACCTGGAAACCTTGTTAGAAAAATGAATGGCTTACAAGTTGGACTATGTATGGCTTGACCCATGGATTAAATTTCAGAGGGTTAGAACATGTGTTAGGGTTTTAATACTGAATGGATGTGGAACATTGCTAGGGCGCCAGAGCATGACATTCCATGCATTCACGCCATTGGATGCCAAACTTTTTTTGGCACATTGGGCCAAGGTTTGTATGCGTTCACGAACTGCCGACCTTGCTCGTTGCCCGGTTGACCTAATTTTCCATAATTGCTAATTTTGTGGGGTGGATGGGCTTGTGTTAGGCTGCATCAAAGCGAGCAAAGGAAGGGGAGACTGAGGCTGTGGCGAATGCTACTGGTCCACCTACGACATGGGTGCAACAAGGCCCGAATGGCCCATGGGTGCAATCCAAAGGTGGGCAAACGTGGCTGCAACAAGGACCACCTACCTGGCAGCAGCCCATGGCCCCTCCACAGACGATGAACACGTGGTCATGGATTCCAAGTGGGTCCAATGGAGGACCCCAAGGAGCTTGGGTACAAGGAGGTGCCCAAACTTGGGGCCCTCCATGCAACGCCACTGGTGGGCAGTGGGCAGGCCCCCCTTTTAATGGTGCTGCTCCTCCATTCACCCCCCTACTGGTGATGATCAAGATTCCACACAACAAGGGGATGTGGCGTCGCAGGCTACAAACAAAAAAAGACAAAAAATGCTAGCTGCAAAGGAACATGAAACTAATGCGAAAGCCCGCAAATCTGTTGGGCTGAAGCTGCACAAGGTACAACTAAACTCTAAGGGGGAAGTAGACCAGGGGTGTGAGGGGAAGGATTACTGGCAGAGCTCCTTGCGGGGACTCTGCATCAGATATCTTGATCCTAGCATTTTGCTAGCAGACAAGCAGGAACCCAGTGACATGGCCAAGGTTAAGGAATCCATGGACGCGGAGTTTGAGTACTATCCTAAACTTGTGAGCGCTGACAAGTTTCAGAAAGCATGTGGGAGGATTATAAAAGTACACCGCCAAAAGTTAAAGCTGGTGTGGTTGGCTGGAGGTCCATGCCCTCCGAGTGTAGAGTCCTACCATTGGGATGCATTGGTGAAGTACTGGGATTCCCCCAAGGGCAAGAAAGAGAGTGAGAACATTAAGAGAGCACGATCCAATGTTACCAACCCATTGAGGGTTGGAAGAGCAGGGTTGGCTGGACAGGCCCGACGCTTGGTATCACTAGAAGAAAAAACGGCTTTTTCCACGGCTTTTTTCACACTTTTTTCCGTGGAATCCGCCCCAGTCCACACCTGCCGTGGGTGTAAGAAACGACGAGTGCTTTCGGACACCCCGTGGACGGCCTGGCTCTCGGGTGGCCCTGTGGACAAGTCCACGGGTGGCTGAATCCACAGGTGGCCTTTTTCATGGGGTTCATGGCTTTTTCCACGAGCGACGTGTGCTTTGGCGAACACCGCCATGTGGATCGTAGATGTACAAAGGTGTGGACTTGTCCACACCTACGGGAAAACCATGCGACTGCCTGTCACCAGGGTTTCACGACATCTGGGCAATGGTGTGTGCAACACGTGTATTTTTGTGGGGATGACACGTGTATGGAGACAAAGAGGCGATGTGCACTTATGTGGAGCGGACATCTGGCGTGGCATGTGGGTGTGAAAAAAGCCATTCGGTGTGAGACCATCCACTGGCTGTTTTCACAGCTTCAGCAAGTTTGGGGGCCACGTGTTCCGTGGCAAACACCACCACGTGGATCCTAAACGTACAAAGGGTGTGGACTTGTCCACACCTACGGGAAAATGATGCGACACCCTGTTACCTGGGCTTGACGACATGTGGGCAACGGTATGGGCAACGCGTGTATTTTGGAGAGGACGACACGTGGCGTAATCTGCATGGAGTGGGTGTGTAGTATTTTACTGCCTATACTGTAGGTCATTCCACATAGCCACAGGAGCATACCATAGTGGGTTTGAAATATTCTACTGCTGATGTTGTAGGTCATTCCACAAAAATGTGGAAGATGCCACAGGCAAGCTACTGTTGATTTCACATATTTGTGACGTCATGGTGTGCACAATTATTCCATAGGCATCATGATCATATCACAAATCGTGATACTGTCCACACTGTCAGTTTCACAGTCCATGTGAAATATGACTCATATACATAAACACAATTCCAAAGCACTGCGGCAACAACCTGCTCATGACATGTACAATTGACTAAGCATGGCCAGAACAACAGAAAGAATGACCAGATGCAAGGGTGCTTCAAAGTTGGGTGCGCCCTTCATTGCCCAAATAAAGTTTAGTCTGAACATGCAAGTATTGCAGAGTCTGCACTGCTGATCACAACCCCACAATGTACCCAAATCCTACATTGATGCGCACAATAACGAAAAAAAGGTGAAATCGATATGAAGTGGCGTTCAGTCAAAATTGCCTTCAAATTGAGGATCCCCCACAACCTCATGTTCGGGTCAGTTTGAGGAACTTGGTAGACCACAGGGCCGTGCTGCCTACAGTGTCACTGAGCATCACAATGGGAGGCCTAACATCATTGTTGGGGTATGGTAGAGCAACATCTGCCCCATGTACTGATTCAACCGAGACAACATGATAATCGGCATGAACGACATAAGCCAGCCAGTCAGTCGACATGCCCAATATATGGCCCACGCCTGCCTTCCGTTTGGGTGCATTGGGGTCAAACATTGTGACCTTGTCACCAACCTGAAACTGGGACAGCCAACACCACCAATGTGTGCCCTTGTCATTTGTTATGCACATGCAACAGTTATGGACAGGGAAAACGCGAGATGCCATCATATAGCCCTACAAACAAAATACGGATGTACTTCCACGAAGGAAAACTTACAACAGGTGCCGGCGCTTTGAAGCTTCCCATACGGCTCCCATCAATGTTGCTGGCAGCAAGTCTTGCGGACTTCTTCCTCATATTCACCGCAACAATTTCCTTTGGTGGCTTTTGAATCAATAGAAACCCACACATGTACACAGAAGTCATGATTGGCCTGCAGGTATTGCATAATCGACTTGGAACAGCACAAGAATATAGGAACACGAGTACTTACCTTCCGTACAACGGCCAATTTTGTTGTTGAATCAATGTTCTTCCCTGCCCCAACAATAACCACTCCTGTGCCCTTAGCCCCTGCCCCTATGTCTTGGGCACTCTGTCTAAGTTCACTGCCGGTGTGATCCTCCAGTACAGGCACTCCCTTCTCAATAAGGGGGGATAGGTCATCATTGGCACCATAATTAAGGCAAGGATCGTCACATGCCATGTTCTGAACTTTGTCCTCACCTGTGGCATCTTCTTCCACAATACTGCCCCCTTTCCTTTGTCCACTGCCTCCACTGCTAGGAGGCTGCTCACCTGTACTTGTCATTTCCACAGTAGTCGCAGGTGGGACAACACCATGAACAGGGGGCGACAACTCACACACAATGTTTGATGTTGATGGAGATTCATCCCTCGGCAGGTCCAAACCGAGCTTCGCTGCCAATGCCATGTTGAACTTGTCTGTCTTAGATACTGCAGCGGCAAACATGGATTTCACTACCTGCAATTCCAATTTGTGCTCCATTGAGCTGGCCTCCATTGTATGTTTCCATCCTTCCAAGCCATCAAGCCGAGAAGCCAATGCTCCAAGGCCCTGCCACAAAAAGAGTGCAAATACGATTCAATACATCTATCGCACTAGCCATGCGAGGTAATTTATTGGACAACAACACAGGAAGGCAAAACCATAAATAATTGACAAGCACATCATTGCAACAAATGCAGGTGGGTTAGTTACTTACAGATCGGGTGGCCCTGCTGAATCAGAACCATACCCCTTGTTGCTATTCTTGCTCCCCGAAATTTCGGATAGAAGTGGAGGACGACCACTTGTCTTAGCCTACACATGGACATGATATGGGAATATTAGTGCCATCCTCTAAGAGTAAGATACAAATGACAAGACACCTCACTACCTGAATATATTGGCAATGTCATGAGACAGGCAGATTTACCAGACGTTCCTCAACGCCGCTAAGGCCACTGCGTCCAGATCTCGAAGGGGCACCAACATGCCCCCGTGCATGCTTGCCATTATCACGACTCTTTTGCCATTCGGGCGTGTTCCAATGCCTCACAAGTTCTGCCCAAGTCTTGTCCGCAACATAGTGGGGCTTAGGTTTGCCACGGGAGTACACTTTTCTAAACAGTTTGATGCGCTGGTATTTAATGACGCCTCCAATCTCAGTTCGAAGTTGGGCGCCAGTTATCCCAGGAGGTAAATATTCCCAATCATCTGCTAATAGTTCACCCACCTCGTCAATCAGACTTTGAGGTTGAAGATGGATGGGCACAGAACAGTCCAGCACACGTTGGCATTGCCCTCGCAGGGCTGCCAGCCAGTCATTCCGTGCATCCCCGCATGGGCCCTTTTTGCCACACGCAACTATGAATCTCTTTTGCCCAGCAGCTACATTTGCACAAGACGTTTCCTTCAACCCTCTCCGTGCTACTCTCCTCGCCTTGCGCAAAAAATTGGCTCTGTCCTTGCCAGTCAAATGTTGCGCATCTGGAGTCATATTGGAATCACGGGCCTCCTCTCCTCCCTCACAACCTGCAACATGGGGCCCTTCGGGCGGACATGAACCCTGCCACGCACCAACGTGGGGTGTGGGGTGGGCAGGAACATAACCTGTGCTCGGAGCTGGTGAGCTTGGGAATTGAAGAGGCCGCGAAGCGTTGCAATTGGGTGAAGCTATGGGCTGCCTGGAATAAGGGCCATGCAACGGCGCACTATACATGGGGCTTCTGGGATACGTTGCCTGGGGAGGATGCGCAGGTGGGGGAGGGTTGGGGTGAGGGTACCACACACCTTCGTGGTAGTGCCCATGCTGAACAGGAGCATGTTGTGCTTCCCCAGTTTGCGGAAATGCCCCACACGGAACTGCACATGACCGGTTCTCCCCTGACGGGCTGTTTGCATTGTACGACTGAGAAAAGGGCGGGTGAATTTCAGGGGCGGCTGGAACATGAGCAGTCTGTTGTTCATACTGTGCATACCTCTGAATGCCAGGGGGATAAAATGCACCAGTGTTACGTGGAAAGGAGGGAGGGCCTCCTCCATCCGGGGTTGGTTGAAGACGTGGGGAGGGATGGTTGAAGACACCTGCCGGAGCAACTCCCTTCTTCTTTCTCACTGGATCCTGCAAATCAACATGTGGGAAAGAGTTATGTAGGAAGATAAAGCATGAACATCATGTAGGATACATCAACAAAAAACGCGCTCTATAATATACATACACTGAATGCAGCAGAAATCGCACCCAAAATGCATTTAGGTCTGATCCATTGAACACGCCAAACGTCACTGGGAAAGTCCTCCTTGTATGTTTCGACCCTCTTTCGGGGTTCTTTGGGGAATCCCTTGTAGGCACAATCTGGCCCCGATGACCATCGTACATATCAATGAGAGTACAATATGATAATGGCTGATAATGGCTTCACATATTATCAACATTTGACAATAGAGGGGGCAGGAAGATGGGGGAGGAAGAGTCGTGAGCGCCCCCTCTCGGACATGGCTGGCTGATGAGGCGGTTACCATCGTGCTCCTGGGGGTTCCTCCTCTCCCACTACAATTTCTTTCTTGTTGCAACATGACACCACAATATGCAGCCCCCTACCTGTGCAGGTCCCTCCCTCCCACAACCCCCTTTGCGCTTTTTGGGTATTAAGACAGGCCATCACAAGTTTGAACCTCCTGTGAGGGAGTCAGCAATCTGCAGAGTTGCATTTCTCATGGCACAAAATGGAAAAATGTATAGAAGACTTTAATAACAGATTTGGGTTCCAAGGAATAGACAGTAGATAAACCCTTGTATCATGAGGTATAGAGGGCAAGAAAGTGGTGCTTCATCCTGCTAGTGGAAAATGGAAAAAACTGCTGGGACCAAAAGGAAAAACAAATAAGAAGATGCAAATCCTGCCACAAACCTAAGAAATCAGTACAGCAAATGCCCACTTACCTCTCGTGGAAGAGGAGCTGGCCGTTTTGGTGCCCTCGGAGCATGCGTTGCATTGGGAGGCTCGGTCAGTCCACATGCACCACTGATGTAGTTCTCCAAATCTGATACCTTGTCCACATCATCTCCATCCTCGTCCTCCTCTATGTCCTCGTGCATTTCCTCCTCCGAATCGTCGTCGTCATCTATGTTGTAATCCTCATCGAGCTCCTGATCACGCTCGTCGAGTTCCTCTGCCTCAGAGCCCACCGACTGGGGAGTCTCGGGCTCTTCCTCCGCCATCGAAGGTAATGCTAGTTCTTTCAAGCGCCCACTTCGTCGAGGAGGCCCGTTCCACACAACTTTGGAGCTCCTAGTCGGCCGTTGTACACTCCTAGCTATGCTGCGCACACATTTCCAAAACCCTGTGTGAATCTTGCCCTAAACAAAAGGCGATCGTGAAAGTGCCATCACCATGAAACCTATGGGAGGGAAAAGCAGTAGGCTAATGTGGTGGGAAACCCCTACTCACTACCTGTGTAGCATGCATACTAAGGACAAGGGTGATCTGCTCACCTGCGCGCAACGCTCCCAATGTTCAGCTGAGCCAACGTCTCCTTGTTGGCCGCTATGCGCCTCTCTCGCTCTTCCTCGTAGGCAGTGCGTGGAGGGGTGTCGGGTGTAGAGGCCTTGCGTGTCCGTGCCATGGCGGGTTCCTCCTCGTCGCTCAAATCGCAGTAATCGACCTCAAACAAGACTACCATGATCTACTGATCAAACAATAGAAGGAGCGCATGTAGGAAACAGAGGGGAGGTGGACCCGCCATACGAATACTCCAACGCCTGCAAGCACAAACGTAGGTTCCCCACATCCGAGCACTCGCTGACTTCCCACTTCAAAAACTAGCCAAACCCAGAAGCGTTTCGTGGGGGATGAGAGAGGCCGGAACTAGAAACACCCGGCGCCGCACTGCGGTGCCCCACACTGACGCAGGACTTTGGCAAATCGAGGAACGACGTGCAACTAGACTGGGTATTTCAAAGATAATGTGTCCCTGCAACGACTGCCATGGGGGTCGACTCCAATTCGTGGAAACTGCCAAATTGCATTTGCTTGCCAACGACCGGGATCCACTGTTGGGTTATCCCATGGTGAGTGACGTGCATCTCTCGCCTCACTTCTCGCAGACATAACTTAGGATGAAGCCCTTAGAATGGTAATGTTGAACGGCCCTCCACTGTACATGTACGGTGGACTACTGTATGGAAACTAGCACGGTCAATTTGGAGATTCCCTGTTTTATGCAACACGTTACATTTTGGACAAGACTATACTCTTATAGTTTGCAGGTGAACATGCAGGTGGAGAGTGTCGACTCCGAAGACGAAGACTTTGTGGAAGAACGTAGCCCCCCTGAGGATGATGTGGAAAGACAAATTAGCCTGTTCCTGTTCGTGGTGGAGAGAATCTAGACCCCGACGTCGACATCATTCGCATGTTGCAGGAAACATTTGCAGTTGCAGATAATGTGCAAAGCACCATTAATGAGGATGAAGGGCTTGGAGAAGACGAGCGCCATCATGATGGACAAAGTCATGGGGATGGGGATGACGGTGCTGCTTTCCAATTTCAGCATCAAGCAACCACACCTCTGTATGTTGGCTGCCCCACCAGCTGCTTGAGTGCGACGTTGCTTTTGCTCAATGTTAGTGCTACTCATGGTGTCACAAACGCAGCGATGGATGAGCTTCTGAAACTTTTTCACGGACATCTATTGCCTAAAGGGAACTTTTTGCCCAAATCTCATTACGAAGCGAAGAAACTTATAACAAAAGCTGGGCTTAATTACGATAGCATCCATGCTTGTGAGAAGGGATGTGTGCTATAGGGAGATCTGCAGGATGCACCATCTTGCCCTAAATGTGGGGCGCCTCGGTACATCCCTGGCATGAAGACGTTGGTTCCACAGAAGGTCTTGCGGCATTTCCCCTTGATTCCCCGGCTGCAGCGCATGTACAAGTGCAAGGAGATATCTAAGCTTATGGTGTGGCACATGGAGAACCAAAGTCAAGATGGGAAGATGAGACACCCGCCTGACAGCCTTGCATGGAAATACATTGACGATACATGGCCTGCTTTTGCAGCTGAACCTCGCAACTTGCGACTAGGTCTGGCATGGGATGGTATCAATCCCTTTGGTGATAAATCAACAAAATGGTCTACGTGGCCAGTCTTGCTCATGAACTACAACCTTCCTCCTTGGCTGAGCACAAAGCCTTTTTTTATGATGTTGACACTCTTAATTCCAGGGACATCCGTGAAGAAGACCAATGCGGATGTGTTCTTGCAGCCTCTGGTGGATGAGCTGACCGTGTTGTGGGAAGGTGTTAGGGCTAATGATGCATCTGGCAATGAAGGATCAAGGACCTTTGTCATGAGAGCCATTCTGATGTGGTCAGTACATGACTATCCTGCATATGCCATGCTAGCAGGGTGTGCAGTTGGGGGCTACAAGGCTTGTCCCGTGTGCGGGCCCAATCTTGATGCCAGGCACTCCAGTGCACTGAGCAAAATGGTGTACCAGGGGCACAGAAAATTCTTACCAGCAGGCCATCCATATAGACGCAATCGCAACCACTTCAATGGAGCCTCCGATCACAGACCACCCCCCCCCAAGTATCCACTGTGGATCAGCTCCAAAATGCGGAGGAAAACGAGGGTTCATGGAAACATTTGGCAGCCGTCGTCGGAATGTGTGCCCTGCCAAATCCCATGGCATGAAGCGAAGGTCGATCCTTTGGAACCTGCCATATTGGAAGGTGGGTATGTCTTCATTGTTTGTTTGTCGGCAGGGCTGATTTCATAGTTGCATGGATACAGTTGTAAGGATCATCACACACGACTTAGATTTCAGCCTAATGCAAATTGCATGAAGCAAGTTTGGAGTCGCCTATGTATGGCACATGTAGCAGCAATATGGTTGTTTCCATGAAAATGTCTGGCTTTTGTCTCTCTGGATACTGTCTGCAGCATGCAAGGCTGGTTTCTTCCTTTTCCCATTATTAAGATGTCATCTCTTGGCTTTACCATCAAAGTATACCATATTGATGGTGGTTCCATGATTGCAGGATTTGTTGATACGGTATACCCTTGATGTTATGCACTGTGAAAAAAACATTTATGAAAACATATTGCGCACCATATTGGGGGAAAAGGACACAGTAAAGAGCAGGAAGGACATGGAGAATGAGGGCATACGACCTCACTTATGGTTAAAACCCCACCCCGGAGATGGCAGGAAGTTGGTGAAGCCGCAGGCTCCTTACGTGTTGAATCGACAGGAAACTACTACCTTCTATGCAACTTTGGGTGCTCTAAAGACACCGACAGGGTATGGTGCTTCATTTAAGAAGCATATTGCTAAGAACAAGCTTTCACACATGAAGAGTCATGACTACCATCTACTGATGCAACAAGTTCTACCTTTGTGCATTCGAGGTTTGCTGGGCAAAGGTCCAAGGCTCGCAATCATGAAGCTATCTCGTGTATTTCGCGCATTGTGCATGAAAACAGTGGATCCCGAGGAACTACCAGCCCTGAAGGAGGATGTGGTTGTAACGCTTTGTTTGTTGGAGAAAGAGTTTCCCCCCTCATTCTTCGATCTCATGACCCACCTTGTGCTACACCTTGTGAATGAATTGGAGGTTTGTGGTCCTGTTAGTTCGCGTTGGATGTACCCCATCGAGAGGTACATGAAAAATTTGAAGGGATATGTGAAGAGCTATGCCCGGCCAGAAGGTTGCATGGCCAGGAGGTATTCTCTTGGAGAGGCTCTTGGCCTCCTCATAGAGTACATGGCTGCATTTCCAGGAACTTGTAGAAGGGTCTGGGATTGCAACGAAGAAGAAAGTGTTGCGGGAGAAGTATTAGAGGGCTTTGGAACTCCAAGGAAACTGTCGGCTGAGCTTCGGGCTAGTGCACACGACTATGTGCTTCACAACACGGCGTGCATGAGACCGTTTCTGAGGTAAGTATACATCGTTTATTTGGCTTCACATGCTAACTCTGGGGGCCATTTCCGGACACAAAATTGGCGCATTCACAATTTTCACTCAGCCTCTTTGTACATACTATGGTCCTGACTAAGTGTGAATTGAGTATGACCAGACTTTATGATATTGAGAAGGCCACCATAGAATCAGCCAGAGCTGAATTTCGAGCCACATACACCACCCAAGGGAGAAATGCACACCAACGCACCGTTCCATACCCCGAAAACATGTTGCCTTTGCCTGCTTTTCATATGTGGATACAGTCGGCAGTACAAAATGTTGTTTCAAGAGGAGCAGCGTATGATGCAAATATTCGTCATCTGTGTAAGCCACCAGGGTTTGTTGCTCGTTCATTTCGGTCTATGTGGGCATACGGAAATCACTTTAGAGTGGTGGAAACAGGTGTGGTTGATTACCATGTCACATTCGACTCTAGGGTTGCACAGATTTTTGCCGAAGAGTCAACGGGAAGGGGTGTGGATGGTAACCTGTCATGAACCAGCTGCAATATGTTGGTGTTGTTCGTGAAATTTTACAGCTTCAGTATGGTGCTGTCACTCCTGTAGTATTCATATGTGAATGGGTCAGAGCAAGCTTGTCAGGTCGCAACCGCACCATGAAGAAGGATGAGTATGGTTTCCTACTCGTGGACTTCGATCGCATGTTGCCACCGGGAGATGAACCATTCACATTTCCATGGCAAGTCGAGCAAGTTTTTTTTGCAGATGAGCCCTCCAACGCTGGTAACTGGAAAGTAGTACTTCAGAAGGAGCCGCGCTCACGGCGCGTGGTACATGATGTCACTGGTGTCAGCTTTGGTGAGAATGAGTCATGCGTAAGGATGCAAGTGGCGGAGGCATTGGAGGATGTGAATCCCAACACAGAATTTGGACCTTCAACGACCCTTACCGAAGCTGAGATGGCTACTATTGCTATGATGAGGCCCCCACGAAGGGACGAACCATGGCACCGAGATAGTGAGGATTGCAACACTGACCATGAGTGTAGTGAAAGTAGTAGCGATGAAGATGACTACATCTGGGAAAATGACAATAGCGTCATGTTGACATTTTAACTGACACACTGAGTGACATTTTTAGTTCCAAATCACTGGACACCCTGTGCTTCAGCCACTGGCCTGGTAAAATGACATATGCATTATATGACATTTTGAGTGGCACACTAAGGCGCATTTTGAGTCCCAAATCAGCGCACATCCTGTGTTGCAACCTCCACTTATTGCGGTTATTTTCCCTGTGAATGTAGCAGCGAGGAAGATGATTCCTGGTAAAAGGGCAATAGCGTCATGTTGGCATTTTGGGTTGCTTCAGTTGTTACTCCACCTCTCTACTATCTCCCCCCCTGCCCACATCCATGCCTTACTTACTCTCTAGCTACGAACTGAATTCTGATGCCTCTGCTCCTCCCTCCCCCGCTCTATTTTCCCTGTGTTCAGATTGTGGGGGTTGGGTGCAATGTGTTGGGGATGTACTTTTTTATAATGTTTGTTCTGGTTTGGTGCAGTCGGGGGACAATCTGCACAACAAGTCACATGTTGGATCTGATGGGCATTGCAACTGTGGATGCTGATTCACATGTCTTCCCCACTAATGGGACCCCTCTGTTCATGCTTGGGATTTGGCAAGTTCGTAAACCCCCACTTTTTTGACTCTGTGCTTGCAGGTCACATGGGCAGAGCCATGCATGGGGCAGAGCCATTCAGTTGGCTACAGGTTCAATTCCTCCGCACATGACAGTATGTGGCCCTATTTATGATGGCTTTGACTTACTCATAGAGAGGGCTCGTTCCACGGTTACTCTATTTTTTGGCTTGTTTAAAAACCCTCACTGTGACAGGGATGAGGCTTCTATCATTGCTCAATTTAGAGGCGATGTGATGGTGGAGGAGAATGTTCATGAATCACAAGAAGGTATGGGGCACCTCGGAACCCATGAATTCAGAATCATGGAGATTCCAGATTCATATATAGCCAAAGTTGATCTTTTGCTTTGTGATTTCTCTCTGTTTCTCATGTTTGTGAGATTTGGTGCTTCATCCCTCTGCATGTACCACCCCGCTTTGTCATGATTGCGAGTTGGAATTGTAGAGATGACCTTTCTTTGAAAACATACATACTTTGTATGGGGGGCTTGAGGTGAGCAATCCAAAGACCATTATGTGTTACAAACACCAATTACCAGTCCACATTATGGGTGTGTACTTTGCATGGATTTGCAACCCCCCACATTATTTGGTCCTTCCGAAAATAAAACTCTTTCTTGCTAGAGCTGGAAGCTCATGGGCGCTATGCCTTCAACCATCCAGATGTGTTGTTATTTGTTCTGAATGTGGACATCACCACATGTGCACTTGTAATTTTACCGCCCATTACCAAGTTGTTGTACCACACATGAAACAAAAGTATTACAGATTCATAAGCAGTATGGTTGAAAGGTCTGAGAAGTAGATAACAAGAGGCAAGCTGAACGTCGTACAGGGGACACTCAGTTTTTGACAGGAGAGGCCAGTTAAGTACGTAAACTTGAGGCAAAACCCAAAAGGATAATGTACGCAGGCTGAAATGTGGATAGTCTCTGCATTGCTACTGCTTCACCCCCAAACCATCAATGACGCAATGGCGTGAGCGTTGCGCGTGAGCGCGCGAGCGTACGCTCACGCAGGAGTGACGTGGCGTGAGCCTGCACACACGCTGATGTGGCGGTAAATGATGACGTGGCACTGTCCGTCATCTGCCACGTCAGCATTAACATGCGTCGCCTATAACCGTGGATGGTCCTATGACTGTGGAATTAATGCAGGGAATCTTGCCTAAATAGAATCAAGACGAGCGTTGAGGCCTACAATTGCAGCATCCAACATTGTGCAATTACAAATGCTTGTTTCACTTTTACAATTACGAGGACGAAAAAATATCCTCACAAAGTGTGCGCCATAAAGGCTGCCACGGGAAGACCTTCCTCCCTCCTCAAATAACAATGAGAGTTAGGATCATCTTCAAAAGATGATTGTAGTGCATAGCGACAGCAAGACATATAGACTTCGAACGGTGTAATGACAAATGTGCACTACCTAAAAGTTGTCACTCAGAGCTCACTCCGTATAGTTGGAGGCCATATCATTGCACCGCCGATGAATTGATGTGAATTACACATTTCAAATCATGGTCGTCCACATACCACATTTCATAGTTGATGCTACCCATGTGTTGTATCCCGCTGCAAAAGAGTATCGACCTCATTGAAACTCATAGTGGCCTGGTGAATGAAGTTGTCACGTTTGGGATCGCAAACCATCCTCTTCAAAAATATGAAATACAAATGTTTGCAGGGTATGAATTTACCTCTCTTGCCCAAACTGGTTGATAGCATATTCACAAAATCAGGACATGTGCAATTGGGGAAATTGGAAACCGTGATGTCGTAGGTCCTGTCATGAACAGCAGATGTGGAAGTGATGATTGTGAATACCCGACCATATCCTGGATCGGGTACTTCCGTGGTGCTTCCAACACGAGCTTGGAGCATTCTTGCGGACTCCACTTTGCCAAAGTGTTCAGCGGTTGGAGGGAAACGCCGAACGAGCTTTCCATCTCGTTTGGTTGGCCACAAGTCAGGATTTGCCGGGGGGACCCGGGAGGACGCAGAAGTAGTAGCACATGCATGGAGTTGGGGTTGTCTCGCAAGGGAAAAACCTGCCTCCTCCAGCATTTCAATCTCCTGAAAGCTGAGATGTGTTCCCACCTTCACGGATCAAACGGTTGGAGGAGATGGCTTCATCACTACGGAAGGACGCACAGTTCCATGCACACATCTGGCACAATCATCTGCGCAAAACCAGAACTTGTGGTTCTTGGCTTCTGGTTGACCGTATGGACGCATCAAGCCCGTGAAAGTCGGAGCAGGAGTTCGGGCACCACCTTTGGATATAGATGAAGTGCACTTCTCGAAATTAGTTGCCCTGATCGCTGTACATTTCACACGAGACCCTACACTTGTGCGTTCTATGTGCCAAATGTGGTCGGGGCATGCGGACTCAAACACATCAAGGGGGTTGTTTCTCTCCTGCACAAGTTCAGTGGCACTGTTTGATGCTGGAGCTTGCCGTCGTGTTGGAGGTTCCTCCACAATGGAGGTTCCGGACATGGAGCTGTCATGCAGGGGAACACGAGGCTTCGAGAAGTTATCACGGTCTGCCCTGTGGGAATCTGAATCCGAACTAGGTGGAGTGTTCAATTTCCTCTTACAGGAGCCGAATCTCTCCTCCCCTTCGAGATGTGGAACTCTAGAAACAAGTGGCGTTCCCTGGGCATACATGCTCACCGCCCGTGCTATCTTGATTGGATCCCCAGATCTGTTTGCAGCACGCAACATCAACTCCCATTTGTCCGGACCCTTGCCACCAACCCCACCTCGTAAGAAATCACGGTATCGGGTTTGTTGTTGCAAGGCACGTATCAAATCATCTGTTGTTGCCACATACAAATCCCGACCTCGTTTCCCAGACTGCTGCAACCATGCGTTGTGCACAGTTTCTGCCAAATTGCAAGATGGCATGTCCGCCATTTCCTCAATGGACATGTTCTGCAAAGTGCAGAACCACACTTCAAAACAGTGAACAGAAAACAACATAAAGAAAGCGAGGACACAATAAAATGGAAAGCAAATGTATGAAAAAGCAATAAATATCAGCCTCGTACCAATGGCATGGCTGCTCCCCACTGTCTATACCGGAAGTGCCAAAATGCCAGCCAATCTTCCAATGCTCTCATACTCTCAAGTGATGCAGCTCCAGAAGAGAACCACCAGGCACGAATTGTCTGGAACAAAGTGTCCGCCTCCTTCATTGTTCTAGCATCTTTGTACTTTTGCACAATTTACGGTGCTGAGTCTGCATCTCTGGTTTGATGTCCGACTTTGTATGTTTTTCCAGAGATTGTGTCCAATGGAATAGACATGCACGCTCTCTTCCTCGCATTGGAACTTTTGGGTCGCCCGATCCGAAGACAATACGAACAGCATTGAAATTTGCTTGAGCACTATCCGCCATGAAACCTGCAAAATTTGGAGATGGCAGCCCATGGCAGCCCATGACACGTATCAGGGAATTCCACATGAGCTTCTGGGATTCCGTATCCTCGGATTGCATGTCACAAACTGCAATTGTCATAACTCGTTGGTACACTGGATCGTAGACATGACAAGCCATTGTTGTCCAATCCTTCACTCGTTTCACATGATCAAACATAAGAAAACAGTTCTGCAAGTCCCCAGTCTTCTGCATCCGCTTCACGAGGTAACCCCACTGCCCTCCCCAACAGTCGACATTTTGAAAAGAAAAACTTTGATGGCACCTTGACCTGGGAATACATTGTCCTGGATGTAATTGTACTTGCTCACTCGTTTCAATTCCAAAATATTGTCTATGAAGCCTCTGATCCCAGAGCCCATTCTCAATGCATTGATCTGATGCCGAATGTTCGGTGAACTTAAAGTGGAGAAATGATCCATGACCAGGTCCAATGCTGCACCATCAAGTTTAGTCCCCAAAGAATCCTCTTCACTCAAAATATGGCTTTCCAAGAAGGACTTGCTTGCGCCAAGAGCAATTGCAGATGTTGTTGCGGATGGGTTTCTCCCGAACTCCTGTTTAATCAACCTCGATACTGTCTCAACACTCTCCCTGTAATCCCCTTCGAGACAGGATGGTTATGGAATCCGAAATGCACACAAGCTCTTGTCATTGTTTTCAAACGGTGGACAACATAGTACATTCTTGCTCCGCAGAGCGCCAAGCAGGATGGCACAAGTTTGCAGAATTTGCAGACGAAAGTGTTTGCCGGTGGAGGGGCAGTCCCAGGCTGAAATGGATTTTCCGCCAGACCCTCCCATTCGCTTTGATTATGAACTCCAGACTGAAGAAAGTGTCTGCAATTCAAATTATCACACCTAAGGTGTCCATTGCAAACTGTCCTCCTGAAAACAAGCTTGTCATCATTCTGAATATTGGATGTTTTTGTTCTGCACCACGGGTGCCCGTCGTGTTTCTTGTCCATTCCATGCATCATGATTGTTACACCTCCAACTCGCGGAGGAGGAGGCAGCTCGAATAGGATATCGCCATCAAAAGTCTCCGGCAAGAACTTCACAGGCATCTGCTTCAAAGATTCCCAATCAATTCCCCGCAACTCACTTTTGAATCCAGCCATTCCTCCCATCGCCCGCAATTTTGGAATGCCACTACAAATCTCTTCTTCATCAGCTTTTCCAACCACAGTAGGAAGGACTGGATTTGGAATTTCACTTATGTCATCATCGGAAGAATCCGAAAGCTCAACGATTGGAGTGGAGGACGTCTGTTCTTTTTTCACCACCACCTCCCTCTTGTCTTCAACGACCGAAGCAGCAGTCCCGGGCGTCACATATGACCCAAGGGACTTTTGCCGAGGCTCTCCAAGTACTCTTTATCGACCAGGACGCACTATCCACTAGCTGATATGAGCCGTCTCATCACGATTTTGGAAAGAGTATTTCAACAACTTCCCTTTAAGATCGTACACCTCTTTCTCCAAAAAGATGGAGCAATTCTGCAGCTGAAAACGGGTAGCCAAGACATGTTCCAGAACAATTGTAAATCCATTGTCAAGGACTTCCTGGGAGAACGGCACTGGTTTGTCGTCAGAGAAGAACTCCGCTTCAGAGGAAGCCATCTTCCTTCCTCGCGTACGTTTGTACCTTGCTATCGCAGATCTAGTGTAAATCGGTTTACTGATGTCTCCAGAACACAGTTGAAGAATGAGCAGAGAATATGGCGGAGGAAGCTCAGACAACGACTGTGCATATTATGTTATTCTTTCCAGATATGCAGCCGTCCATTTTAATTACTTTTCTTGTGGGCCCAGTGGTCAGAGTATCCCTAGGATCAGTGTCGGCAGCTGTTAAACCGTTAACCTGAACCTCATCAATAAACCCAATAACAAAGCCGACTTCCTGGAAGCATGCCACAGGATCTGGGGATGGGATTGCAGATTAAGTAAATGTATCTTTATACTACTACCAATGATCATGCGCACCTGGAAAGTTCCAAATGTGAAACGAATGTGGGGTTTGGCTAACAAGGATGACCGTGTATGATATTCCAAGATTTGTCATCAAACTCTCGTTCATTTACATTTATTTGTGTAAGACGTGCGCCAAGATTTCTGGGATTCGCTGTTATTTTTAAATATTGAAACCGTTCTAATAAAGAACACGCCGTTTATTTTGGGCGACACACGTCAGACATCCAAAACTGAATACGAACAGCTGTACACCAATTGCTGGCATGTGCACTAATAAGGGAACGACTATGTGTAACGGTCACGCGAGAGGGAATCCGATGCTTCTAAAGACACGCAAGAACGCAGGCAATCCCGCAAGAAATCGGGAGTCACTGCGTTTTTCTACTTTTCGCGCTTAGAGAGAGAGTGGTAGTCAAGCTGGAGAGGGTTCCTTCTACAATACGAAAGAGAAGAAAGTCTCTTTATTTTACTTCCCTTAGAGAGAGACGCAGAGCAAGAGAGCAAATGACGAGGCGTCGTTTGTTGGAGAACACAGGGCCAAGGCAGCAGGTGAACGCGGAGACTGATTCAGAAGAGCAGACGGAGACTGAGGCAGCGGCTGTGACACAGTCTGCGATAAGAGTGCGCCAGCCTGTGGAGGCAGAGATGATTCGCAGGGACACTGAAGGAGGTGGAAGCACGCGGAACGCCGAACCGGGAGAAGGTCCAAAAACCCTAGAGCAGACAGAAATTCCGGCAGATGTGAGAGGGAAGAGGAAAGCTGCAGAAGGGGATCCAATTTCAAAACCTAAGAAGGCGCCAGTAAGTTTTATCTAACTTACATTTCATTGTTGAAGATATGCGTAGAGATTGAGTGGAATGTCCCAGACAGGGATTGTCGCTACCAACCATCACAAAGGTGATTTGCTTTCTACTCCTCTGCTAAGGGTTTACCGCACAATGAGTGGGTGACTATCGGTACAGTCATTCACTGTTGTTCAGATCATATAGTCTGTCTGATTGCCTTTCAAGGAGTCCTTCCTCTTCCCTTCTTTAGCAGGAACTACTGAATTGCGAGCGTCGTTAACGCCATTCAATTCTCCTCATGAGATTTATATACCTATGTGTTTGAAGAGAGAGTGAGGGTCGGCATACCGTCAATCATCGTTGTTCAGACCATACAGTTTGTCTGATTGCCTTTCAAGCAGTCCTTCCTCTTCCCATGCTGGCGACGGTAATCACAGTGGAGTCAATCTGAATAATCTGCACTTACTGTCCGCCCTAAACTATACTGAATGTCGTTGCCGCCAATCACTTGCACATAGATGTCATTACACAACACCGATCCGGCAGGTCGTTATCTTTTGTGATTGTCGTTAACGCCGTTTGCTATCGCTCTCGCTTTTGTTTTGAATACGGCAATATCAGCTTTGCTTGTGTAGATTGTGCTGAATTGTTTCACACCATTCATAGTGAGTTTCTTTGAGACAGAGTGATGGTCGTTACCGCCATTCACTATTTGCAAATTAGTCAGTCAGAACTGAATGGCATCGTGCAGAAAACTATGAGGTCGAAGCCTACAAGATCAGAGGGGAAAGGATCTGGAGATGGGGACGAGTCCGCAAAAAGCTCAGAGAATACATATGAAGCAGATGAATCTGAAGTGCACTACCTTGACAAGGTGAAAGAACTCATGTCATTCCAGAAGGTAAACTCTCAGGAGGTTATAAAAGACATGCTCGTATCTGGAGGGCGTCTGGACATCCCTCTGTGCCGGATGATATCAATGCCTATTGTGCGTCCTCCTCTTTCCCATGACATAACAAAATTGGAAAGTGATTTTGTGCATGGATATAGACTTGGTGCACAAGTTTTTTATGTGTCACTGACGGATATAAATGGGAAAAGCACATTAGTGTCTCCAGAGATCAGTGATAACTGGGATGAGTGCTAGAAAGATGCCAATGAGGAGTTTGAGCTGGGCCTCATGATGGGAAAGAACACCCAGCAATTCTGCAACCACATGTTCTGCGTCTGGGACGACAACCACCGATTGCTGGCATGGATGGGATACATTCAGAAACACCATGCGAAAGACAAAGACAAGCATGTTGTTGTGGAGGCAATGGTTTTGGATCCTGGAAACGACATCGCTAGGCTTCTTACAGCTATGCACGACGTGAACAAGTAAGTCATCCAGGAGATTTCATTCCTTCTGTAGTGTCTTATTAATCCTCAAAAAACAGTGTTAAGGAATGCAATGTTTTCAATGTTTTTGCAGATCGACAGAGAAATCGCATGTGACAACAAGCTTGGTTCACACACTATTCCGAATTCAGAGGATTGGTTTGATGAAGCTGGATGATTTTCGGACAGTACTACCACCCAATATCATCAAGAAGTGCGAAACAGGAAGAGCTGCAGGCACTTGGTATTCTTTGACACGAGAGGTGTTTCTGGAGTACATGTATGCGGTAAGCCCGAGTCTGTACTCTGTTTACTTTTCGAATACATGTTTGTTGCCCCTTCGGAGCTAATTACTACTTGAATCAATGCAGCAAGAACTGGCAGAGGCAGCTGAGAAGGGAAAATCCGAATATTACCGCACTACACCAGAGGAACTAAGGACATCAAAAGGTGTGGAAGCTACAATAAAGAAGGAGTTTGAAATGCGAAGAACCAAATTGATGTCCGCCTTTGGAAAGCAGCTTAGAATAGTAGATCCTGGACTTGGTCCTGAGTTCCTTCAGCAGATCAAAACACATTATGACAAGCATGTGCATCCGGAGATGCAGCAGGAGAAATTGCACCGGCTGGCCATATCGATGGTCGACCACAAACAAAAATAAGGTGGCTGGAGATATGGAACTCAGATCAAACAGTAAAGGACTTGAATCAGTTCCCAAAGAGCACCATACAGCCTGGCACAAAGGTGGAAGGAATCAGTGATTTGGTGTTTGATAACTGGCTCCACAAGGCTACATTTTGGAGTCAGGTGTGTATTCAAACATGCCGTTTTCTTCTCTTCAAGTATGCGATGAGTATCTTATTTGCAATTCTGACAAATATATTATTTGCAGCTCGAAAAGCGCGCCGTCATTGTGCTGGATCAGACTTTGAAGGACCTGAACATTTCGATTGTTTCCCCTCCCCAAATGTCATTGGAGGCATACATAAGGAAGTGGAGAGGTCTCACCTGGAGATACTGTTTTTTCCGGGAGTTCTCCAAAGATGGTAACATTTTACGGTCCAACGACTTTGACAGTCAGGTTGGAGGAGAGTGGGCCATGATGCGAGTTGTGTACAGGTGCAATGTCATACTTGAAACTCTACTGCTTTTTTTGGGAAAAAATGTGGCTTCATAAGGATTGCAATCATAGATCCAGATTGAATGTCGTTGACGACATTCACTTCTTTGTCTGAGTCATTCTTAAGCAAGTATATGAATTCACCTGGTTAGGATCTAAGGGTGTAATTATAGTGTCCCTGATTAGAATTGATAATGTCCTTGAATGGCATTGACGACATTCACATCCGGAGTTGTTGAGAGGTCCTCAGAGTTATAATTTTTTGTAATGTCCATAGAGGTTATAGTGAGGGTTCCTCACTTCATATTGCTGAATGTCAATGTAGACATTCAGTTGTTCTGCATTGTTTTTGCCTCTTGCGAGGAATCTGGAGGCTTGATAAGCTCTGTTATGAGAAATCCAAAGTGAATGTCGTTGATGACATTCACTTGTGTGTCTGTATTATTCAACAGCGACAATTTGAATTTACATGGATTGGGAGCTAAGTAATTGGTTCCTTGTTGGTATTTTGTGAATGGCGTTGACGCCATTCACATACAGTGTTGTTGTGAGGTCCTCAGTGATATGTTCGTTATGAATGTGCATTGAGTTTTCGTGGAGGGTTCCTTACTCGAGTTATGATTTCCATCCTGTGATTTTGCTTCATTTGAGGAATAATTAGGCTTGATTAGTGAATGTCGTTGACGACATTCACTTCTATGTCTGTGTCATTCCAAAACGATAGTTTGCATTCATCTGGATTAGGGTGTATTTACAGTATCATTGAATGGAATGTTTTGAATGGCGTTGATGACATTCACATCTGGAGCATTCGTGTGGTCCTGAAAGGTCCTTGGAGCAGTTCTCAGAGCCATTTCAATCTATGTTTTTTTCATTCTGTTCTACTTGCATCTTACTCACTGAGCGCTTTTGTGGGTTGGGATTCATCTCATTTTTTCAGGTACACGAAATATGTGCTTATGGAAGGAAATCACCTGAGCGGAATTCCAGACTATCTTGACATGTGGTCGGACCCTGCAAACGATCCAACCATGTATACTGTAGGGATATTGAAGGACTGGAGTCCTTCTCACTTCAGAGACTGTGGGTGGTACCTTGATTGCCCACCGGAGCACACGACCTTTCAAGAACAGCATATGAAATACTTGAACAATAACGCTGAGATGCTGGCGCCTTTGACTGACGAAGAGTACCAACGAAACATAAAGGAGTGGCAGGGGGCCATTTTGGAGAAGAGACTACCAGTAGGAAGATACTACTTGCCAGTTACTGGTGGCCTACCTTGTTCAAAGATGTGCACAAGTATTGTAAAACTTGTGATGAGTGTCAGAGGCTAGGACCATTGCAGAGGTCTGGAAAGATAGCTTTGCATCCTACAATGCCTACTGAACCATTTCAGAAATGGGGACTGGACTTTGTTGGACCAATAAACCCGCCAGCCAAGAATACACAGAACAAGTATATAATAGCTATTGATTATACTACGAAGTGGGTGGAAGCTAAAGCTCTGGGGGACAACACAGCTAAGTCCACAGCCAGGTTCCTGTATGAGAACATACTTACACGGTTTGGCTGTCCCCTGGAATTTATCAGTGATCAGGGAAGTCACTTCATCAATGAGACCATAAAACTCTTGACTAAGGAGTTCATGATTGTGCATAGGAAAAGTACAACCTATTACCCACAAGGTAATGGACAGGCAGAGGCTACCAACAAAATACTATGTACCATCTTGGCTAAAATAGTCAATGCAAACAGAACAGACTGGGATACAAAGCTACTGACAGCTTTGTGGTCATACAGGACTTCATATAAAGTCACCACTAAGTATACACCATTCCAATTAGTTTATGGTATGGAAGCTTTACTTCCAGTGGAGTTTTTATTACCTACTATGAGAACTGAATGGGGAAGAAGAATGGAATTAAAAGATTCAATTAAGGTCAGGAAACATGAATTATACCATATGGAGGAAGTACAAGCTGATGCAGCTGACAACATGACGAGAATACAGATGAAAAGGAAGGATCAGTTTGATGAAGGGAAGTTGAAGACTTTCAAAACATGAGATTTGGTTTGTGGTTGCAGAAGAAAGGAAAGATTAAGGCTTCTAAGCTTAAATCGCCATGGAAGGGACCTTATGTCATACAAAAGATGTATGATAACAACACGGCCATGTTACAAACCATTAACAAAGAAATGTTGGGCAGGGTCAATGCCAACAAGTTGAAAGGATACAGTGGTATCCATGACAAGCCATTGAGGCACGATTTGCATATAGAACCACACGAGCAAATACAGGCTGTTCCAGTAATACCAACGAAGCATAGAATACTTGTCGTTAAACCGGTGAGGAGAGGAAAACATAGATGTTTAAATAGCTATCACAGCCCAACACAGGGTCACACAGCCCATCACAGCCCAACACAGGGTCACACAGCCCATCACCGCCCAACACAGGGTCACACAGCCCATCACAGCCCAACACAGGGTCACACAGCCCATCATAGCCCAACACAGGGTCACACAGCCCATCACAGCCCAACACAGGGTCACACAGCCTATCACAGCCCAGCACAATGTCACACAGTCGCGCACAGCCTAGCACAGGGCGGCACAGCCTGTCACAGCCTCACACAGCCAATCAGAATTACACAGTCCATAGGATTAGTGACAGGTGGACGAAAGAAAACATCAGGGAAATGGCCGGCGGAAGAAAGGGCGGAAGTCAGTTTAAAAGTGGACGCGTGGAAGTCAGGCCGTGACGCACAGCTGAGAAGGAGCTGCAAGAACAAGTGTCATCAAGAAAAAGGACAGGAGTGGCCGTCAAAGTACCTACCTACTACGTCAAAGAGGATGGATGGCGGGCCCATGGAAAATCCACTAAAGAAAATTAATTCTAAAATCCAGTCACAGCGGTTACAGCCAATCATGAAGCAGGAGCAACTTCAAGAAAGTAAAAAGGTTCTGAGCGTAAGAGTCGGCGTCGTTCCAAGTAACGGGCGTCTCGACGGGACAGACAATCAATGCGATAGTTTTGAAGCTATGAGGGAACTAGCAGATTATACGCTCGCGATACTACTCACGCAGTGGCGAGGAAACAGAAGAACAGAGAGTAACTTTTCTCTTGATCAATGCTTGCAAGCCCCGCAGGTTTACAGGACACTACCCATAGCATTTTGTGGCAATCATACGTTTGTGCTTTGTGCTCTGCAGGCATTACTTCAGTTGTTACAGCCACAGCCTTACGGTTTCTCTAAAATGAAGAGAGTAAGAGGGATGGAGGACATCAAGGTGAAAAGCACCACAATCCTGCAGAAACAGACGATTGTGACGCCATACGCGGTGAAGTTACTAGAGGAACTGCGATTACAAGGATTGCAAAACAAGGATTGGACATTGCACCATCGGAAGTACATGTTAGAATTCTTGCAGAACTTTGACCCAAAGACAGGAGCCACAATGGTGAAGGGAGTTGAATTAGAACTTACTCCCTTATACCTACAGCAATTGTTTTCATTACCAGCAGGTCAGGTTCATGTGGACGAGCACAGGGCTAGATTGCAGATGAAAGATTTGTTTGAAGAAGGGAGTTTCTTTAAAACTCAAGGCTATGCTTGTACCAAAGCAATGTACCCAGGGCTCAAGGAGGTAGGCCAGATATTGAACGTTCTGTTTGCCATGAAACAGAACCAGCAGTATTTGAGCAGATCCTTCACAGAGGAAATACTCAAAGGCCTGAGAGGAGAAGAGGTAGCATGGGAGAACATCATGTACAACGGACTGGTAGAGGAGATGAAAAGATTGCAGGGAACTGCCGCTAAATCTCCTATCATAGTATCTGGGCCAGTCATTGCACAAATCATCCTAGACTCATGCGTACTTGATGCGAGAGAAAGGAAGGAAATGGGAGTGTTTGAAATAACAACCACTACCATAGAAGAGCAAGGTTCTTCACAGGGTGAAGGAGGATTGGCAGAGCATCAACAGCCCAAAAGACAGAGGAAAGGGATCACGTTGGAAGCCAAACCATTAGCTACAAGGCAGCAGGAGGAAGAAGTTACTCAAGCTCTTGTCCAGGAGAGGGTACAACAGCACAGAGATCAAGGGTTACAAACAACACAACCTGTGGAGAGGGAACAGGAAGTCAATTCAGTATCACAGCCATCACAGCCAGGTGAACGGCTTGCCAAAGAGTTACCACAAGTGGTCCATGCGGTTCCTCCACAAATAATAGATTTGGAAACAGAAGGGTTAGATATTCCAACTACAGAGCAAGTGGTGGCAGAGATTGAGAGAGGTGATCTTCTCTATGAAGACTCTAGTTTGCTCAGAGAGAGAGTGGAGCCAGAGGTCCAAAATCTGTCCAGTGAACTTCCTGATGTGCAGGTAATACCCCCACCAGCACCGCAAGTTCCAGAAGAGGAACATCAGGACACAGCAGCATCTGGGAGAAATGAGGAAATTGAGAAGGAGGATCTGGTGGAGCAGTGGCCTGAGTGGTTTGTGAGGCATCATCCTATGGATGAGAGGGGTGAACAGCAGCATGTTAACCATGATGGGCCTCAGCAGGCTATGCTGATGAACTCCATAAGCTGAACCCTCAATTTGTTGGGAACTTACATGAAGTCACATGTTCCAGTGACTCAGTTGGAAGTTCTGAAGGAGGAACTCAGAAAAGAGTTCGAAAATCGGTTGGCAACCGAGTGTGTTAACAAAGTTGAGATGGAAGTGCATCTGCAGTTGCAACAGGAGTTGGGGGAAACAAAGAATGCTTTGCAATTTGCTAAGCAGCAACTGATTGAGGGGGGTCTGGAGCAAGACCATCTGCAGGAGATACACGAGCAGCAATTATTCCAATTGCAGAACAAGCATGAGGATGAGATGCAAGGACTAAAGGAACAACAGGCAGAGTTGGAGGTAGTACATCAAAGGATGACGGTGCAATGTGCCACCCTCACAAATGTTCTAGAGCAAGCCACAACAGAAGCCAACCAGCAGAGGGAGCGATGTGTAAGGGCAGAAACGGAGGTAGTGGAGCAAGCCAAATTCATTGTGGACCTCAAAGATACAATATGTCACAATGAGGGTGCTTTACAGCAATACAAACAGGTTGAGGCTAACCAGGAGAAGTACATTGTGGAGTTACAACAGACCCTTATGTCGAATAGGAATCAACTCTCTGTAGCTAACAAGGCAGCGAGGGAAGCCAATAATCTGGCTGCAGCTTATGCCAATTTAGTTGAACCTCATGAGAAGCGCATGCAAGGATTGCAACAGCAGTTAGATGCCTACAGACTCAAGGAGGAGCAGAGTCTCAGAGATGTTACACAAGACAGAGTGGATGACCAACTTTTAAAAGTATGGTTAGCACAAGGGCCAGTGGAAGGGAAAGCACCGAGAAAACTCACCCAGGGGGAGATGAATGACCTGAGGCTGCAAGTGCAGAATATTGCCACCACTACTATAGACAATGTCTATAGTAGAATAGGAGAGCTCCAAGAGGATGTGGATACACTGCAGACTCAAGTGGAGGACTTGAGTTCAAACATAGACCAAAGGCTCATGATTCTTGAAGAACATCTCATGGAGGCGTATTTGAGGGCCAGAACTCTAGTTTTCGGGTCTTCTTCGCAAGAAGTGCAGGGGATGCCAATGGTGGAAACACCAATAGAACCAGTTTCACAGCAGGTGGCTGTACAGGTTATTGAATCTCCTATGACAGCAGTTGCACGGCCTGAGGTATGGGGAAATGCTGCTTTCAACCACCCAAGACTCATGCACGGGAATACAACCGAGCAATGATCATGCCCTTCAATGAAATTCCAAATAGCTTGGATTTGGCTTGGAATCAATTTGGTCCTCCACAATCCTTTCCACACTACTACCAAATAATGCGCATTTGGTTGCCAGTGGCCACTCGGACTAAGATTCTGGCAATGAATCAGCTCATTGAGGATCATCATTTTTCAAGGTATTGGTCTGAGGCAGGCACCATGTTGAAGGAGTTAATAGCTTTCCAGGTTGTTCATGGGCACATTCACACCAAAACAAAGGAAGTAGCGAGTTTGGTCATGGGATGTGGAATTTATTATACTGCTTGTTTCATTGCACGTTACCACATTGAGCAGCAGAAGATGCAGTCCAGATTTCTGACTTATTCCACTACAGATCATTGGACCTTACCTGTGGTGCCGCATCATACGTATTTATATGATGTGAAAATCATGTTACAGAGGGATTCACAACTCCGTTCATGGTTTAACATGGCCTGGAACAACTTGAGCAACGAAAAATGATATATTGACGACATTTTTAATAAGGAGCAAACAGCTTGGCAATACCTATACTGCTCCAAAGTTACTGGCACACCTCTCACCTATACTGAGAAGGAATTGTTGAAGTTCAATCAACTTGCTTTCAACAGGTTACACAACGTTGTGAAGCTTAAGGTTCCTGACATGGTGGGGCCACACTGTATGCCAATTTTCATTCCAGAGAAACCAAGAAAGGCAAGAAAACCAAAAAACTGCAGGACTGAAGCAGATTCGGACACAACAACTGAAACTTCAGAACAAACTCTTGACATATGGGAGGAATATGATCAAGCACTGCACGACAAGAAACAACGGGGCCACACCAGAGCCATTACAGCCGGTTCAGTCAAAGGGCAACAAATCAGGTTCAAGTACAGCTCAAGCATCTCCAGCAAGCAGTCATAGAACTCGGGCACGTACAGAGAGCCCTCCACTGCACTCTCACAAACAGACAGGACCACGTTCACAAAGATTTACTGATCCTAAGCAGTAAACCGTGAGGACACGGCTTTTTGAGAGGGGAAGGGGTAATGTTAGGAGGCAGTCTGGGACTTAGGCATTTTTATGGGTTCTGTGGAGTCTGGGACTTAGACACTTCTATGGGTTCTGAGGGGTACCCTTAATTTTTTGAGATAGCCCGTCACAGCCAGTCACAGCCCGACACAGCCCGAAACAGCCGTCACAGTCTAACACAGTCGCACAGTCAGTCACAGCTGTCACAGTCATAGGGAACGGTTATCATGACAGGGAACGACTGTGGGGAACAACATCTGCCTGGGAACATGTAATTCACGGAGGACGGTTAGTGAAGGAAAATGGTTAGAACAGGGGGGAAGGAGATAAAGCGGGCAGCGGAGACGGGAGGGGACTTTTTGGGGATGGAGATCACTGCTGGGGGACTTTAGCCACGGAGATCACTCCTGGGGAAGGACTAAGATCGAAGGAAGGGAAGCTGGCGAGGAGGAAGGAGATACTATAGGACAGAGTTAGTACGAGATGAAGGATTACTTAGAGGGATAGGTTAGAGAAGTTAGGACATCAGCATGTATCCGATTATGATTAATCTGATTCTCATCCGATACAAACACCTTGTGTTGAGAGACTTGAGTGAAGCTGTGTATGAATGAAATCAGGGGGCCCAAGAAGCAATCTGACGCTTAAAAAGATACCTGATCATGATAAACAGGGAATATAAACTGATAAGGAATATAATTGGAAACCCAACAATGATTCACTAGCTGCAGGTCATGACTGATTGTTTCACGCGGGCTGAATGCTTAGAGATATCCAACTCTTCTATCTTGGAGTTTCCCCCTCGGATAGCGAAGGGATGGGTGAGTAAAAGCCGTGTGACAGTGCAGCTGAGCACGGCCTGACATGACAACAATTAAACATCATACTGAGACAAGAGAAACAGTCAAGGACACAGTCATGCATATGGCAACAAGTAATCACCCTTCAAACATGATTGAAAACATACATGAGGTCAAAGGCAATTCGAAATCAGCGAAGGGTACTGCAGCTAAGAGTTGGAGTGTCTTTAAAGACAAAGGGAAGAGAAAGAAACACTTCACTGGCAATGAGGGGAGGCTGTGGAAACGCCAAGAGGATGGCACAAATGATAGAAATAACAGGGTTGGGCAAAGGATCCTGCAGGAAGAAGAAAGGGTATGTCAGCATGGAAAGGACGTGCAGCTCATTCCAATGGAAAGGGGAACATTCGTGCAGTTAAGTACAACAACCAATTGCCCTTCAATTATGGCTGGAATTTTCCAAAAGGCGAGGGATAATAAGGAGGAGAATAGGCCTGATACAGTGAGTTGCTTAGGGGCAATGAAACAACTTTCTTTTGAAGAAATCAGCAATTACACAAGCAAGGGAAGGAAACTATAGTCCTTGTATGTGAAAGGAGGGTAATACGGTGCAAGTGCAAAAGGAAGGGAGGCACAAGGAGGTCACTTACTGCTAATTGGGATATGCTAGAGATCACAAGAAGGGAACAGGGGTACCCAGTAAGCAGAAGAGCAGCTGAGCAGGTGTGGGATGATGTTCGGGCTGCAAACACAACGGCGAACCAAGCAATTGTCACTACAACTAAAGATACGAGTAAGTGGAGCAACATGATGGCAGCATGGAATATCTGCCGAGGGATGCTGGTTGGCAAGGAGCTGCGACATATGGTGAATGAGGAGAGAGACCTGTCCCGAATCAACATGGTTCAAACACAATCTGAAAGATGTAAAGAAAAGGTGCATTTGAAGGCAGAAGGGTATTATTTTCAGACTAGTGAAGAGCCTAATTACACAAGGGAAGAACGAGAAGGCAAGCAAGGAAAAATCTCACAAGCGGAAATGCAACCCTAAACGGCGAAAGTAGAACATACACGACGAGCACTTGAGAACATACCCATGAAACGTCAAGCATGAGCACCACGTGCAGTGAAGGGAAGAATGTATGGGGGGCAGCAGTTATAACTGAACTACAAATGCGTTTGCTGCACTCAGTGACGAAAGAATACGGAGGAGCGGCAAAACTGCCATATGTGTTTATCTATGGACATTGGACACAAAAGAAAGGATGTTGGGCGCACCTACGATTCATGGAAAACCAAAAGACAACAGGTGTCGATAGATTGCGGAGCTAGTGGAGCTCAGGACATTCTGCCTGAGTATGTGAGACTTCCTACAGACAATAAGGGAAATTTTTTCACAGTGCGTCTAATTGAAGACTGCTCTTCAGCAGTCTGCTTCAACTGCAGCCAAATGCTCCACATTAAGGTGGATTGCCCAACAGGAAAGAGAAAGCTTTCTCCAGCATCCAAGCTGCCACTGGGCAGCCAAACTAGAGGGTCAAATGGCAGGGTCTCCCTCCAGTGCAACAACAACAATCAAGTGCTCAATCCCAAGATCTCCGTTCTTCAGCCCAAACTCTTCCCCCCAGTGATCACTTGCAAGTTGCGGGCAGTAGAGTTGCCTTCCAACGCCATATCAGCAATCAGGACCCTATGCAACTCGAAGCGGCATCCACCCCTCGCAGGCAGCCACTTGGCAAAAAAGATAGCAGCAGAGCTGCTGCACAAATCAAACCCTAAACTCCATTAGCACAAAAAGCTATGCCTTCTATGGTGGTCCACTCTCCAAAATTCTTACCAGTATTGCAAACAATCCATCTTTTGCAAAAACTTGCCTCAGGCAGGCTTCATTTCCAGGCCAGGACCTGAAAGGGTGCTCAGCCTTGGAATCCACGGAAGCGTCATTAGCAACATGTGTCACGCCAATCATTTATAGGAAAGGAAATAGGCCTAATGTGCTCATTACCTCTGATGACTGGGAATCTAGTGCCCTCACCACATTGTCCTACCATGCCCTGTGGAGAGGAGGGGAGAGGAGAGGAGGGAAAAGAGAAAGCCCGCGGAAGGGAAGGCGAATGCGGGAGAGGAGGAGAAAGAAAAGAGAAAGCCGCGGGAGATCAGGGGAGAAAGATCGTGGAGCGAAAAAAAAACAAAAAACAAACAAAACGACGATCCCACGATTTGATCCCAGGATGCATCGCGGCGAAATCGCCATTTTTACCACTACACTATCCCTTAAAACTCAACAACCCCCTCCTGTAAAATTATATTTAAGGTGTTTTAAACCCCCCTCTGTATGTATAATGTTGTACATGGGGGGGTTTAAAATACCCCCTCCTGTGCACGCACGTGGCTGGTACATTTAATGAGGAGTGCACCCCCCGGGGCTGCAGTCCAGTGGCGTTTTGATGTAGTTTTTTTGAACGGTCAAAACTCATCAAACAACCTTGCGTTGACGCAAGGTTGTTTGAGAGTCCACCAAATGTCTCTTTTTGCCTTCACACCCACAGCTGCAACCCCAAGAAACAACCTTGCGTCAACGCAAGGTTGATTTGGGCTGCAGTCCAGTATCGTTTTGATGTAGTTTTTTTTAACGTTTGAAGCTCTTCAAACTACCTTGCGTTGACGCAAGGTAGTTTGAGAGTCCTGCCAATGTCTATTTTTGCCTTCAATCCCACAGTTGCAAGCCCCACAAACAACCTTGCGTCAACGCAAGGTTGATTTGGGCTGCAGTCCTCTGTCCTTCTGTATGGTTTTTTTGAACAGCTGAAGCTCATCAAACAACCTTGCGTTGACGCGAGGTAGTTTGAGAGTCCTACCAATGTCTGTTTTTTGCCTTCAATCCCACAATTGCAAGCCCCACAAACAACCTTGCGTCAACGCAAGGTTGATTTGGGCTGCAAACCAAGGGTCATTTTGATTTGTCGCAAGGCTGTTTTGGGCCATGCCATTGCATGTTTATCTGCCATTGTGTTCAATACCAGACTTCATGACTGATAGATCTTTCGGTTTTTTACAGAGGAAAATGAAAAGGAAAGAACCTGGCAGAGATGGAGCAAAGGCAGAGTATGAAGATGATGAAGAAGGCGATGACGAACATTACACAGACAGAGCTGAGGTTGTTATCGGGGGACAGAAGGTGAACTCTTGGAAGGTAATCTTGTCAATGAAAATTCCTGGTGGAGATATCCTTATCCCACTGTGCAGAATGATATCGTGCCTGATGTCCGCCCAACATTCGAAACGACATAAGGAAACTCAATAATGATTTTGTGCATGGGTATGTGAAGGGTTCTGCGGTGTTCTATGTTTCCACAACTGACCCGAAGGGCGAAGAGTGCCCTGTATCAGAAGAGATAGAGCAAGGTTGGGATCCATGTTGGCGTGAAGTTAACAGGGAGTTTGAGGCCAAACTATCCAAGAAGGCTTCCACGAAAGTTTTCATGCGGAAGATGTTTTTTGTATGGGATGGCAATCACCGGTTGCTTGCTTGGATGGACTACATATCCGAATTGCACTCTGACGAAAAGGATTGGCACTGGAGCGTCCATTCTATGGTCCTGGATCACAAAGGATGAATCACACAACTGCTCACTGCCATGCACGACATCAACAAGTAAGTTTTCCAAAGTTGTTGTGCATTATGTGATTGCATTGCTCTGTTTCTAGTTGTTTTCTTCTTAATTGGCAACGTGACTGTTCGATGCAGATCAAACAAAACCTCCCACGTAACAACCAACCTCTGCCACACCCTTTTCCGGGTCTAGAAGATCGGTATGATGCCACTGGAATCGTTTGCGAACGTGTTGAGTCCAAGTCAAATGAAGAGATGCAGGGAGAAGAAGCTCATCACCTGGTATAGCCTGACAAGAGAGGCATTTCTTGACTACATGTACACGGTAAAGAAACTTAAACCGAATTGAAATTCAGACTACTTTGTTCCCTCTATTCAATGGATGTGAACTGAAGGATCCTATATTTTGGATTGTTTGCAGCAAGAGATAGCAAAGACAGGATTGAAGGCAAAGGCCGAATACTACGCCACTCACGCAGAGGAGGAGAGGTCTGTTGTGGGGGTGGCGGAGGCAATCCGGTTTGAGATGGATAACCACAGAAAGAACCTGCTGAGTGCGTTTGACAAACAAATCCGCATTGCAGATCCCGGTCTCGGTTCGGAGTTCCTAGAGCAGGTGAAAGTGCACTACGACAAGTATGAAACTAAACCCGAAATGACTCAAGAGAACTGCATCGCTTGTCCATTTCAATGGTGGACACCGCAACCAAAATCAGGTGGTTGGAGATTTGGAACTCAGATCCTCTGGTGAAGGACACGTATGGGTTTCCAAGAACAGAGAAAGACCCCAAAACCAATGTCATAAAAGTGGTGAGCGACCACTCCTTCGACCAATGGCTTCACAAAGCTACATTCTGGAGCCAGGTGAGAGAAACTACCCATTCATTCTTGTAGTCTGCATTTTTCCATAGTTCCGTGTTGCTTGGCTCTGTAGCCTCACATTTGCCTTTGTTGGGACAGCTGGAGAAGCGTGCTATTGCAGCACTGGGAGAGTCCTTGATTGACTACAAAATCACCATGACAACACCCATAATCTCTCCTGACAAATACATTCGGAGATGGAAAGGTGCAATATGGAACAACTGTTTCTTCAGGGAGTTCGAAAGAGAAAGGAATCAGTACAGTAACGAGCAAGCTATGAAGCGAGTCTTGTACATGTATCATGTTTCTTCATTGCGTCTGTTCGTGGTTGCGTTTTTCTTCCATGAATCAATCTTATGTTCTTACAAGGTTGGTTTGGGACTGCCAATGTCAGGCTATTCTGATCGTCTGCAGTTCCTTTTCCAGTTGCAATTTAACCTTGCATCAACGCAAGGTTGATTCGGGCTGATGGTTCTGCACTTCATGAACATATTCTTGTTTTTGGAATGCTACTTCTCTAGGCATGTCCCAACCTTGCGTTGACGCAAGGTTGGATACAGGTCCAGCATAATAGTATTTTTTGAGATTTCTCTGCACGTAGAAGTTCATTTTCCGTTCGTTCTCTTCTTCTCCATTGTCTCCTCGATTCAAATTCTGCTTCTCACTATTCATTTTACAGACTCATTTCAACCTTGCGTTAACGCAAGGTTGATTGAGGCTTGATTTTATCTGCACATTTCAGTTATACTTCAATGTTTCAGCCTTGCGTTGAAGCAAGGTTATTCATTGCTCATAATAGACCAATTTTGTGTTTTCATTGTTGGTTTTGGCAAATCGTTGGGATGGCTCAAACAACCTTGCGTCAACGCAAGGTTGATCGAGGTATTGTGTTTTTCTAGCTTCTTTGTGTCTGATGGACAATGGCCTTCACGAAATTGTTCATTTGGGTGTGTTTTCCAGGTACATATACCATGTCTTCATTCCCGGCAAGTACCTCAGTGATGAACCAGATTTCATTTTCATGCGGGCGGACCCCACTAAGGACAAGACAATGTACACTGCGGGAATTGCGAAAGATTGGGGCAGGGCGCACTTTAGAGACTGTGGCTGTGGACTTGCCAAAACAGGACACACCGTTCGAGGAGGTGGTCATGCGCAACTTCAATGACAATGCAACAGCTCTTGCACCACTCAGTGACAAGGAAATTCAGGAGAGAATAATTCAATCCCTCGCAGCAAAGGAGCCGGAGAAAAGTAGCACTCCCAAACGCAAAGGGAAGGGTGCAGGTGATGGGAAGGGTAAGGGGAAGATTGTGGCTGGGCAGGAACAGGGTGTGCAGGACACCACGGAGCGTCAGCCCTCTCCAACTCGCAACGACAGGAGAACTCCGAAAACTAAAGAACAGCCTTACGAGGCCAGAGAGCACCCTTCTCGGGTTTTGGGTCAGTATGAAATTGAGGTAACGAGAGCTTCTTGGCAATGATGGAATCCAGAAAATCCACATTCAAATGAGAGAAATTGAAGACTTAGGACATCCTGGTTTCTTTCCTCACAAAGGTGCCCACACAAAACTTTGTCTGGTGTGTTTTTCAATTTGTTCAAGATTGTGTATGCTCCTAACTAGTCTACTGTTTTTGTTATGTGAAACAAGTCACCAAAAGACCTGAATGGGTGAATGGAAGCCAGCAAGCGTACGCAACAGACCTGGTGGTGCTGGACATTCCAGATGGTTTGCATGTGCCGGATGTCCTCCCATCAAACACAACGCCATCATGGAACAAGTCAGATGCCCTTTTCTGGCAGTGGGTTCTTTCCTTCAGCAATAATTTTTTGTCTGATGCAGGAGCACTTCTTCTTTTGCAGGCAAAAGACATGCTTGCGCGCAGAACCCTTTTCAGTTACATGAAGGCTTCCGGATTTAAGGTCATCCAAACATGGACGTGTATCAACACTCTTCCACTTTCCAAGGGAGAGTTCCCAGGACAGAGGGTGAGTTCAGGATGGTGGACTGCCTCTTCTTGTAATTTCATTCGGTTGAGTTCATTAAGCATGTTCAAAAACTGAATGTTTGGGGGGGGGGGGAATGCAGACTCGGGTGTTCGAGGCTTTATGCTTGGTGAGGATGCGAAAGGACACCCTCCCTCCCGGTATTGCGGAGTTCCAGTTGAGAGACCTTGCAACACACATCGACCCCACCTGCGAGCCTGTGGGGGACAATGTCCTGTACAATTACGTGGACCCTAGGCGGACCATGAAAAGGGCGAATGGTGTCCCTTGGAGAGGTGCTTGGGAGAAATCTCCAGCATTCATGCAGACTCTGGTGGAGAATTGCAGCCGGCATGGGGGGCGGGTGGTGGACTTGTCTTTGGGAACAGGTGTGCCAGGAGTGCCAAGTCTCCTGCTCTACCGTATCTAATGATTCTTGGTTTTTTAACCATTCGTTCTGTGCATTTGCAGGTGCAACATTCCATGCCTGTAAGAGCGCCGGTAGACACTTCTTCGGCATGGAGGGGGATGCGGAGCTGTTTTCATGCAAGATTCAACAACTCACCTCCGGCTCAACATTAGCCCCACACAAAGAAACAGTTTTCGACGAGCGGGAACTTCCAGATGAAGACCTCGACGTGGACTCCGACTTTGAGTGTATGTAAGTCCGGTTTGTTTTGGATGACATGTCGGATTTTACATTATTCAGACCTTCATTTTGTTGCAAAGCATTTCCCTTCCGCGGTCCTGTCTTTCTGCTTACTGGTCTTGCAACTTTGGGAATCTTTGCAGGACACCAAAAACGAGGAGAAGCATCCCTTTCTTTGCTAACCCGGAATTATTCCCGAGCCCACCTGCCCCCCTGCAGTTGCCATGCTATGCGGAGGCTGCCGCTAGGGAGTTTACTCTCTGCGACTCTCCCCCTCTAGTTTGCTTCAATCGTGTAGAAAAGGTGGACAGCAGGGCTAGGATCTTTATGGACATTAGTGCGTCAGAGTCCGGTGCTACCACAAGTTCCAGTGCATAGACATTTTCCGATTGGGTCCACCTGTTGGGGAATATCTAGGGAATCAATTGTGAGGAGATTGCTTCTCTTGCTTCAACTGCGTGCCTCCTTCCCAACATTGTCTACATAAGACATTTTCTGGACATAAAATTTTTCATCTTCATTTGCAAGTCCATCATACAATCTCTGTGGGTCCACAATACTTCCAGTCTTTACACATACGCACGTAAATTGTTCATGCATCCAAAACATAAGTCCATCCATCAACTGCCCGAAATTCTACCATTCCAAATTTGTCACTCCGTCATTCATCCAGTGTTCCAGCATATATCATCCATCATTCGCCCCACACTCAGCCATCATGAATGTAACATCCAACCAACATTCATCCACCATCCATCCAACATTTTTTATCCATCCGCCATTCATCCAATGTTCATCCAGCTTCACATCTAGGTACGCATTACATTTTCACTCGTTCCCAAGGGAATAGGTCCCCTGGGTTATCACCGTCCGTGGTTGTGGGCCCCTACACCCTCTGGTGTGAGCATCTTTCCGCTCACGGATTGGCATCTTCTCGCTCACGTATCTTCCCGCTCACGCGAGCCGCTCACGGACCAGCATCCCCCAACTTGTTTCCAATCAATGACATGGGGGAGGACATCTTGGATGACCTCAAGGGTCTACCCACTCTGGGCACTAGACTGAAATTTAAACTCAGGGCAGGAAGCCTACCATTGAACAACAAACAGAAGCAGAGAGGAAAGGGAGAGTGCAATTGCCCGTTGTGTGGGCAATCTGAAGACAGTACTCATTTTCTGATACACTGTCCGGGGTTCTCTCACCAAAGAGACGCTCTCTTCAAATCTATCAAGGGAATTGTGCCTGTACCTCTGTTTACCAACTTTGAAAGTCTCAAGGCTGAGCCAAAAGCCCAGGCCCTCTTGAGGCCTAGTTATTGGGCAAATCACACACAGTAGATTGATGCTTGTGTGAAGGGATTTCTAGAGGATATCTGGAAAACCCGGATTAATTCTATATATGAAGGTAAGTCTTACTACCAACGTTAGCCCCTGACAGAGGCAGGTTCTGTCCCTTTTGTTTCCGCTCAAACTGGGCATGGGGTCAATGGCCACAAGGCTACGGCAAACAACGTCTTATGAATACAATCTTTTTAACTTTTTCTGCACTCTCTCTCCCTTGTGGTTTGTTTATTTTTGTGAGCAGCAAAAATAAGAGGGAAGATACTTTTTGTCATGTCAAGACAAAGACAGGACCCCTAGGGTCGTTGTCATGAATAAGAAGAATAATCAGACATATCAGCCACTTAACAATGGCACCATCTATCAATCATCAAGCTTAGAAAATCCAGAATTACATCCTGCACAGTAATGTGTTCATGTCAGTATTATTCATAACCCAAAGAGTATTCCACTGATGTTGATTGACCATCACTCATGACCATGATATACATTCAGATGTCTGGGTGGGATGGCGGGTACTTGGCCATATTTTGGCCTTGATGTGGAGCAGGTCAAATGGTCATATAGATTTACTGTCCGCAAGCTATAATCCAAGCATACTTACTCAAACCCCATGGGTGTCATGGAGGGTTTTTTTTTTTAAAAGGAAAAAGAACACTTGGATATCACAGATTTAAATACCTTGCCCTGCCAGTATTTGTTTAAACTGGTTTGCAGCACAGCTTGCCCCCACAGGGGAGGAGGATATGTCTGGTAAGTTTTCCAGAATACCCCTATACCTTTATTTCTTGCTACAGCTGAAAATCAAAGTTCATGACACAGCAAGGTAAAAATAAAGGATTGCATACACATCCTATGACAGTATATGATACTGTCAGCACACCCTATTCACATCATTCCACGTTTGACCATGTCATTATACCATGTCCAGGCGGTATTTCCACTTAACCACCCTGGCTGCCTCAAAAACCAGTTATCAATTATATTGCTGCCATATTTCAGTGTCAGCCGAATAGCCACAGGCAAAATCTTCACCATACCCTGGCCTAAGCAACTAGCTAACAAAGCTATCCGGGTTGGAACATAACAGGGGTATTTTACCATCAGGGGTACCTGAGTAGCTGCAACAAACAGTTCCTTGCAGCCTCTCCTTTTGTTTCCAACTACCATAAGGCAAGCAAAGCAAACTAGTGAGAATGCCAAAGAAAGCAGGGAAGCAAGACAAAAAGAAAAATAACATTTTTTTACTGTTTGGGGGATGGTCGCCATCTCTCCACAAGCCCAACCGTGCAGGGAGGTCTCCGCCAACACGAGGTTAGCTATTTCATGAGCATGAGCGGCATGAGCGGCATGAGCAGAGTAGTAAGACAATCGGTTTTCATGAGCAGAAGTACAAATTTCGAAAAATAAAATAAAAAAAAAACAATTAAAAAACATTAATTTAATGCAATGTGTAATGAAAAACAAATATATTATTCGGCCCCTTGAAGGGAAAATTGTAGTTTGACAGTTGTGCTCATGATATTTCGTCTTCCACTCATGCCAATTCCCAGCGACATGTGCAAATATGGCGCCGAATTTCGCGGTAATAGGGTCCGTAACCTGAAAAAATGGCGACGTATTTTGCGGTAATAGGTCTCTCTGGCGAAAAATGGTGCCGAATTCCGCGGCTATAGGTCCCCTCATGACAGGCAAATGCGAAGTGGGCTGCTGTTCGCGAAGTGTATGGAGGCGGGGAACCCATGCCCGATCGTGAGAGAACGTGTGGTATCAGCCATGAATCCCCGAAATTGCGGTTGCCCCTTCCCTGCTCGCAGCATCTGTTCATTGATGGATTCCCACATGATCTTCTGTGATTCTGTATCCTCACATTTCATTTCGCAAATTGCGATCGTCATGAGCTTCCAAAAATTCGGATGGTACACGTGACAAGCCATTATACTCCATCCGTGTATCCGCTTCACGTTGTCAAACATAATCCAGCTCCTTCCCAGCTCCCCCCCCGAACGCATCATGTCCACCAGATGGACTCCACAGCCCTTTCCAATAGTTGACATCTTGAATATGAAACATCTCTCATCCACACTAATAAAACCCCAAGGTATTAGAATCTTTCAAGGGGTCCGGGGTCTTGTAGCATCATGGCCTTTTTGGTATTCCGTAGCCTAGGGACTGTCAAGGACGAGAACATGACTGAACACAAACAAGAGATCAGACTAGAGGTACAAGACTAGACAAGAAGTCAAGGTCGGCGTGGCCGAATGCATGATGGGTAAACATGAATCAAGATGATCTTTATACTCCATTAGGGAAGCTTCTTAGAGAACTTCCTAGTAGCCACAAAAGAGGTATCTTGATGGAGAAGTTTCCTCCAAAGGAAGCTTCCTGAGCAGTTTCCCAAGTTACTCTCGGTAATTTGATAAACTCTTGGTAACTTGGTAACTAATGGTAACTTATGGTAAATCATGGTAGATCATGGTAGATCATGATAAATCACGGTAAATCATGGTAATTTTCGGTAACTTGGTAACTTCTGGTATTTACTCCTGGTAAGTTCCTCTGGGGTATGTCCGTGACATCACCCCCTCCTCTAGCGCCGAATTCCTCAAGGAGCGGTAAAAGCTTGGACTTGCTTAGAGTTGGAGAAAATCCAAAATCCGGCGAATGGTACTTGCCAAGTATTCGGCTCTTCGTTCTTGACTCAAATGATTTATAGGTCCATCGATAGTGTCCAACACCTTGAACTTGGGACCACGCAGTGATTTGAACATTCTGATTTTCGAAGCTGGCATTCAAACATGATTTCGTTGCCCTCTGGATTCGAAGCCTCAACCTCCAACATGATTATCAGACTTCGAGTAGGCTCCACTTGCCGTCGTACGGGGTCCAGACGAGGAAGTACGCGTCGCATTGCTGGCCCATCGTCTCGAGAGCGTCGGCGTAATGTTGAAGGTCGTGAGAGTCGGAACGGCTAGTCTGGTAGTTGGGTAAACAACAGCTCCAATGTATTTAATTCCAGTGACTCCATGCTGCCAATACAAGATGCAAGAGTGCTGGAAGTGTAGCTATATATACTGATGGGTGGTGCTCCTCCCTCCTTAGCTTCCTTTGGAGGAAACTTCTCCATCAAGATACCTCCTTTGTTTAAGGAAACTTCTCCATCAAGATTTTTTTTTTTAACCTTGGAAACTCTCCATCAAGAAACCTCCATTAGGGAAGTTTCTTAAGAAATTTCATAGTAGCCAGTATATATAGGAGGCGAGACTGGATACTCTTCAGTCATTCGGTCCCAGTACCCAGTTCAGCTTCCAGTACTGTGCCCAATTTCCAGTATTCGGCACTCTAGTCCAGTTTCCAGCATTCTAGTATTCAAGTTGAGTTCCAGTATCTTGTACTCTTGTTATAAAGATCATCTTGATTCCTGTTTACCCATCATGCATTCGGCCACGCCGACCTTGACTTCTTGTCTAGTCTTGTACCTCTAGTCTGATATCTTGTTTGTGTTCAGTCATGTTCTCGCCCTTGAGAGTTTGACGAGACTAAAGTTTGTTCCTTAGTTAGTTGAGATGGAAGGCACATTTGCGGAAATGGTCGCCATTTTGCAGAGTCTTCAGCTCTAGATGCAAGAACTTTGTACCTCTACCGCCCAATTACAAGCTGATCAGTCTCAAGATCTTGGCAACGCTCTCCACAATTTGCAATAACAAATTTTAAAGTTAAAGGAGTCGAACAATGGATCTGCAACCATACGAATCCCTACTGCAACAGCTCCTACTGCAACGGTTCATCTTCAACAGATTATGAGAGAACCAAAAATCAGCATGCCCGAGAAATTTGATGGGACGAGATCAAGATTTTGCGGTTTTGTTCAACAAGTACGATTGTTCCTACGACTACATCTACAACGCTACCCCGATGAAGGTATTCAAGTGGGATTCGTGGGCACCCTTCTATCAGACACCGCCCTATCTTGGTTTGTATACTGAGCGAATTCATCACCCAAGTCATTGCATGCGATAATCGTTTGTTCGAAAAACATCAAGAGAAGCGATCTGGATGGTCGACGACGCATCATGCTGTTGCTACTAGGGCACCAAACACAACGATCCATCAGACATCCGGTAGTGATCAAAAGAAGATTCAAAGCTCGGGACGCAACTCAAGTGTTCGATACGAGGAGGTTGAAAAACGAAGATGTCCAGTCACAGTAGGGACCATGCGGCTCGACACCACAAATTCCTCACAAAAAAAAGGTTTTTTTTCTACCTCCAAACCCTGCATCTTGCTTCACAGTTCCGGTAAAAATCAGAGTGCAAAATCGAGATATCTCTGTAGAAGCACTTTTGGACTTAGGAGCTTCAACATGTTTTATTGATAAAAACTTTGCGCAGCAACACAATTTAACGCACGTAAAGAAGAAACTCTCGGCCCCCGTTGAAGTCATCGATGGACGACCGTTAGCATCAAGAAATGTTGACCATGAAACTCGACCACTTGAAGTGAAGCTTAAAGATCAAGCATCACATATTGTTTTCAACTTCGTTTAGTCTCCAACGAATCATGTGATCCTTGGACTTCCCTGGTTTGTACTTCACAATCCTGACATCGACTGACGATTGCGAAAAATTTCTACAAGACAAAAATGTAGAAATATCAAAGGTATTCAACCCATGTTCCTTGGAGCTAGAGCTTTCATGAGAGCTACAAAAAAAGATGCGACATTTGCACTTTATGCGACTCCGATCAAGACCACAACAGACAAATGTACTTCAACGTTAACCACTCAATATCAAGATTTCAAGGATGTCTTCGAGAAGAAAAATGCAGACATATTGCCAGAACATCGACCTTATGATTGTGCAATTGAGTTACAAGAAGGAACCCAACCACCATTCGGCCCAATCTATAACTTATCCCAGACGGAGTTGGCTGCATTACGTGAATACATTGATGAAAATTTGTCGAAGAACTTCATCCAACATTCAAAATAACATGCGGGGACGCCTATCTCGTTTGTAAAAAAGAACGACGGATTATTACGCTTGTGTGTAGACTATCGCGGTCTCAACAAAGTCACAATTAAGAATCGTTATCCGTTGCCACTGATTTATAGGCTTCTCGATCAGCTGGGACGAGCGAAGATTTTCACCAAAATTGAGTTGAGATGAGCTTATAACCTTGTACGGATAAAAGAAGGAGACGAATGGAAAACATCTTTTCGAACAAGATATGGACATTTTGAATACAGTGTTATGCCTTTCGGTCTTACAAATGCTCCAGGAATTCTCCAACATATGATGAATGACATCTTTCGAGAATTTTTAGATGACTTTGTAGCCATATATTTGGACGATATTTTGATATTTTCGCAGAATGAAGAAGAACATGGCCGCCATGTACGCATTGTCTTTGACAAATTAAGAGAAAGAGGACTATATGTCAAGTTAGAATTTTTATTATTTTTTTTTTTTCATCAATCTGAGGTCAAATTTCTGGGCTACATCATTTTCGACAAATGCGTCTTTATGAATCAGAAGAAGATACAAACCATCATCGAGTGGATTAGACCAACTTCGGTCCGAGATGTACAATGTTTTCTGGGATTTGCAAATTTCAATAAAATCTTCATCAATGACTACTCCAAAGTTGCTGCACCATTGACACGACTCACATGGAAGGACAAATTTGTATGGGACGAGAAGGCTGACCAGACATTTGAAAGGCTGAAACAGACATTTACAACGGCTCCAATACTGGTACATGCAGACCCATCTAAACATTTTTTTTGGAAGCAGATGCATCGGACTTTGCACTTGGTGCTGTACTCTCTTAATACGGTACAGATGGCCGACTTCACCCTGTTGGTTTTCGTTCTCGCAAATTTTCCGCTGCGGAGATCAATTATGAAATCCATGACAAAGAACTTCTAGCGATTATCGATGCTTTTGAAGAGTGACATCATCTATTGGAGGGAGCTAAACATCAGGTCACTGTCTACACCGATCACAAAAACCTCGAGTATTTTATGAGTGTTCGTGTTTTAATGTCAAGCGAGATGAAATATGTCAGTAGCAAGGTTTGATTTTGTTATTACCTACCGTCCCGGGTATCTTCAAGGAAAACCAAATGCTCTTTCTCGACGATCGTATCTTGCGCCAAAAGAAGGGGACGCAGCTTTCGACCAACAAAAATCCATCATCTTGAAACCAACAAATCTCCAATTGAATATGCTATCCATGTCCACCTGTGACGATGCAGAGATCATAAAGGAGATTCAGGAAACACTGAAGAGCGACCAATTTGCTAAAACATTACGAAGTCAACTGAATCAACCTCAAGACCACCTACATGTTACAAACGATTTCGAATTCAAAGATGGCTTACTTTACTTCAGGAACTTCTCTATGTACCTCCAGGACCTATACGACTTCGAATTCTTCAAACAGGTCATGATCTTCCGGCTGCAGGACATTTCGGCTTCAACAAAACAATGGAATTGATATACATGGACTATTGGTGGCCGCAAATGTGGAAACTCGTGAAAGAATTTATAAAATCTTGCGACACGTGTGCTAGAGCGAAGGGACCACAACATCGACCATACGGCCTTCTTCAACCATTACCCATTCCCAATGGTCCATGGTCGTCCGTGTCTATGGACTTTATTATGGTCCTTCCAATTTCCAAGACCACCGATTCAATCCTTGTTATTGTGGATTGTTTTACGAAGACGACACATTTCATTCCATGTAATAAGACGGTTACCAGCGATGAAACTGCAAGACTCTTCCTCAATAATATCTACTGCATTCATGGACTCCTGAAGGACATCGTATCTGATCGAGAACCACAGTTCATATCAAATTTTTGGAGGGGATTATTTCACATATTGGATACTAAGATCAACCTCTACAGCTAATCATCCACAAACTGATGGTCAAACTGAACGCGTAAACCAAATTTTGGAGCAATATCTTCGTTGTACGATAAATTATCACTAAGATAATTGGACGGACCTTCTGCCATTGGCTGAGTTTGCCTACAACAACACTATACATTCTTCGACCAAACAAACTTCATTTTTCTCCAATTATGGTCATCATCCTCGAGCAAACCCTTTCCACATGAAGACTGTTAGAAGCCATGCTGCGGAAAACCTTATTACTCATCTTGCTACGATTCACAAGGAGCTTACATTACACTTCGCAGAAGCTCAAAAACAATACAAGGAATATGCAGGTCAACATCGACAACTTCAACCCCAATTCAAGGTCGGAGATCGTGTATGGCTTCTTCGACGGGACATACAAACCTCGCGATCAAAGAAGTTAGATTATCAACGCCTGCGACCATTCAAAATTATTCGTCAAATAAATCCGGTCAGTTTTCGGCTTGAACTCCCACGAAGTATGCGTATCCATCCAATCTTCCATGTCTTGTTATTAGAGTTGTATCATCACTCAAGTATCCCCAGGCGAGTTTTTGTACCACCTCCACCGATTGAAGTCAATCAGGAAATCGAGTATGAAGTCGATGAAGTCCTAGACTCTCGCATCAAGTATAAACATCTTGAGTATTTCGTATATTGGAAAGGCTACGACATCAGCGAACGAACGTGGGAACCGTCATCCAACCTCACCAATGCATCTGACAAAGTCCAAACGTTCATCTACGATATCCAGCTAAGCCTCGAGCCACACGTCAATAAAACGTCACTACGATGATGTCAGCCAAGACTCCACATTCAGTGTACCTAACCTCCTGAGTAGTTTATCAAGTTACTCTCGGTAATTTGGTAAACTCCCGGTAATTTGGTAACTAATGGTAACTCATGGTAAATCACGGTAAATCATGATAAATCATGGTAACTTTTGGTAACATGATAACTTGATAACTACTGGTATTTACTCCTGGTAAGTTCCTCTGGGCTATGTCGGTGACAGGGACCGCCTCATCTTACTTCTCCCGCCTCTGAATTTCGTGTGATGGGACATTTAAACGGTCCTTATTACCATGTTTCTCTTATATATGAAAAAAACGACAAATTATTGGCATGGTGGAGGTTGTGGTCTGGTGGTAGGTCGGTGGTGATATAGCGATACAAGTGTGGGGTTCCATTCCCCGAACGCGGTTCTACCTCCATGGAGGTAGTTTATAATTACTCTCATGCAGGTAGTTAGCTTGGTTTTGCAACTTCATGTAAAAAATCCTAAAATTACCTGCATGGAGGTAATTGTAAATTTCTAAAGCAAAAAAAGTTCTAAGTCCTCAACGCATGAAGGTAATTTGTTCCTATGTTAATGAGACGCCACACAAAATTCGGAGCCACTTCTCTCCAACAGCTCTAGAAGGAGGACCCACCACCCCCTCATATATCCTACTTCTATCTCTAGGCTTCACATATCAACCATTCCAACACTAGCCACTCCATTGCTCTCCCTTTTTTCTTTCTTTCTTTTTTCCCCCCTCTTTTCGATCTTCAGAAATAATTCGTGCCTTTGACCCTTCCTTATTGGCTGTATCCGGCAAGGGATAGAGACATTGGGGAGACATCTTGCCTAGGGGGAAAACTAGGCTTTAATGGAGGGTTGATGGGGCGATTCATGAAGCCCTGGAAAAAGTATAAAACAACAACCCAAAATCACCGAAAGAGCCTCTTGTGGAGCCGCTTGTTTATGATGCAAATGCCTAAGTCGTTAGCAACACGCCCACAAAGTAATTAACAGTTTACAAAGAAAGAAGCCATAAAAGATGGGATGTGGGATTTGATCCCACGCCCTCTCGGACTGGAGCCTAGATCCAGCGGCTTAGACCACTCGGCCAAACCGTCTAAACTAGGAGCAACAAATTGTAAGTTATGCTATTTATTTTTGTAAATCTTGCGATCAATTGTACAACCACCTGATCACGCTCGCTTTGTCTTTTCTTTTCGCTTTTTATTTTATTTTTTAAATTTTTAAGCGAAAGGGGACGGACGCTTGTCTCCTTGTCGTAATAAAAAGAGTACATGCGTCATAGTACTATTAGGAAATATGGGTTCATGCTCTGCCCACAAGTGAGTTTTTTTTACGTCCAGCTCAAATCTGGCTTCTGAACGCACAGGTCGGAAACTGTGAAGAGAATCTGTTGAGTAACAAGCACAAGGACAGCACGAGCCTGGTTGTGTGGCACACCATCACAAGGTTGTTTTTTGAGTGTGTACCAGTGGAGCCCACAACTTCATCAAGCAATCCATGGAGATGCAGGCCTATTGGTTTGCCCTTCACTTACTCCAGCCAGTGAGTGTGGCTCAATGGATTGGAGGTTTGGAGGGAGAAGGGAGGGCAGTTGATACCCTGAGACCATACAGCTTCACTACTACGGCCTGGTAGAACAGGGGAAAACTAGGGAGAGCTGCTACACAAGCTCATGACCCAATGAGCAATCATCCAAAGATGGGTATTTAGCTGTGCACCCAACATCAACAAATGTCTAGAGATAGTTGGTTCCTCAATGCTACAGTCCTTACAGAAGTGAGATTTGCAATAATCTCATTGGTCAGAATACCCTCTATGAGTGCCACAGGTATCCACCTCTTGGGTTGCACCTCCAAAATGTAGGACAAGTACGTTTGCACTCGTTGTTGCACATCCACACCTTGCAAGCCTGAGGCTGGCTTTATGCCCACCTGTATGAAAAGGTTCAACACAATTGCATTGAGAGATGGAGAGAACAGGAAAATGAGACAAAGGTCAAAGCCAGCCCAACTAAGAGCCACTTTTCTCTACAGAGGAGTTGCTGCCCTCTTTCATAGGCCCAAGGACATGTGAAAAAGGACACGGTAGAACAACATAGTCGTGGGGAGACAGAAGAAGAGAGAGATAAATGTATCAATTGAGTGTTCCATAAGGGCATAGTCCCCACAGGATACTCGCTCTCTTCGTGCCAGTTTTAGGTTTTCACGCCACAAGGGTGTATGAGACTCATTCCAAAATTGACGTACTGCTCAAACACAGCCTAAAGGTGATTGAGAGTTTTGAGGTATGAGCTGACATGGAAATGATGGTAGAAAATATGGCAAGTCATATTGTGTCTTGAAGAGGGCAGGAGAATGAACCTTAGTGCTGTTGTGTTGCTTTTGTGGATTCTTCCTTTGATGGTGTCTTCCCTCGTTGCTGAGGTGTTTATGAAAAGGTTCCCAATTAGGTTTAATCCAGAAACTTGCCCTTTGAGAGAGAGAGAGTCCGGTTTGGAGGTAACTAGAGGAAAGGGAATCATACCTGGTGCATGCACCAGGTGCCACGGAAAATCTGAAAGTCACCCTCCACAGTCTCGAAGTGTAGGTCTCGGCGGGTTCCATCAGGAAGCACCTCTAAGGAAGCTTCAGTCACTTCAACCACAGCTTTTGCTTGAAACTTCACACCAAAAGTGAGGTTTGTCTCTCCTATCTGTCCCCACAGAGCCATCAAAACCCCGGGCAAAAAGAAAAGAAAAACACCTCTAAGGAAGCTTCAGTCACTTCAACCACAGCTTTTGCTTGAAACTTCACACCAAAAGTGAGGTTTGTCTCTCCTATCTGTCCCCACAGAGCCATCAAAACCCCGGGCAAAAAGAAAAGAAAAACATTTATCACCAATGCATTTGAAAGAGACGGGAGGTCAATACTCGGACCAATACTCTTATTATGCTAACTGAGGTTGATATGTCTGGAGCAAAGTTTTGTTGTTCCATACTGTGTCCAACACCACCTGTGTGTCGTAAAACAGAAACATTCCAGAAGAATGTATTTTAACCTGGACTACTTATGAGGTATGAAGAAACTATACGATTTCCACATCCCAGCACTCCAAATACTTCACTACGAACACCGGTCTCTGAAAGGATTGAACAGGGAGAACAGTACCTGTAGAACACGAGCTCCATTAGAGCGGCGCTCTAGGAGCTGGCTGACAGCAAGGCCTGGGATGTGATCCGCAAGATTATCATAGTCTGTCAATACTCCCCAGACAGCTTCCAACGGTGCACTGATTGCAACTCTTGCCTCCACCCTTCTCTTATTATTTCCCAATTTGTCTACTGTTACAAAAACACCTCCGCCCACCATCGCTGTGGAGACAGGTATGTCTTCCGCCTTGCTTTTCGGCTCAACGGAAACCCCCACCGAAGGCACCCCCTCCTTCTGCCTCCCAAAGGCTTTTAGCTGATGCACGAATGGTCTCTTTTGCCTAGACGACCTCCTAACGTTTGAGCGTTCCGTAACAATTGCAATCGAAAAATTTGCAGCTGTTGATTCACTATGCCTTCTACTGTCTGGCCTTTCTTTGGTGGCTACAACGGCCATTTTCAAAGACCGAATTTTGTGAGGGGTGATCCGAGGTGTCGACATCCTACACATACTGTCCCCTCGTCCCGTCGCATTGTAGGAGGTGTTGATGCACCGGGTATTAGTCTTCTGACCTCCCAGAAATTGACACACTGGCGACGGATCTGGAAAGACTTTGCCTCTCCAAGCACAAGAATCATTGAAACTCGTCAAACATATCCCCCCGAGGGACCTTTTTCCTTGGCTATGAGTTTGAAGATGGAACTCCTTCGACATTTCAATGCGGTTCGGAGTGTACGCTGCTGCATGGGTCATCTCCCAGATATCGGACGGAAAAGGGGCCCTGATAGCGCCTCCTCAGGATGTGGCGGGACACGATTACCCAGTAGGAGCGGGACAATTCACCAAAATCCGTAGGACAAAACACGCTGGGAAAGCGGGTGCCGTGCACAGACACGCGTGGAGAGAGAGAGAGACCACACAGCATACAGGAAGTTTTGTACTATGGAACGGTCAGGGCCGGGCCATTCTACCCCCCTTCTCTGCCCGGACTGAAACTTTGGCGAGGCCGGGAGCCCTGACCGTTCCATCGCGTTATGGTCAGAGGTGGTTTTTTCGTTTTTTCCCATCATCATTTTGGGCGCAAGGTCTTGTTCTTTCTTCTCCAACATTTTCGATCAAGGTCATGTAGAGGAAACGGTCAAGTAGATGAAACGTCATACTTGCCTCGCAAAAAACAATTGAGTACCTGCCCGCTACAGAAACTGCCCGAAACATGGAGGACCCGAGCATTCTGCCAACTATTCATGCATTCTGCGATCTGCTTGGGCATTCTGCGACCTACTCGGGCATTCTGCTACCTACTCGAATACTCTGCCATTTAACGGAGGGTCAAAAATGGCAGAAAAACCACCTCCTGACCATAACGAGCTTGCAAACCCACACTAACAGCTATGGCAGCATTGCATACTGCCCACATTCTGGGAGAAATGTTTTTTGCTTAAGCCCCTCTACTTCATTATGAATGACTGGGCAAAACCCAAATACCAAAATCACGGAGAGATCGATGAACCCTGGTTGAATTACGCGGGGAAAGTGGTGGTGACACCTGGAGACCGTGGACATTTATCCTTCATACACTGACACGTGAGTTTCGGGCTACCTAATCTTCTTCAGAGTTTTGTTTTAACTTAGCGGGTTAGGAGTTTATTGGACTTGGGTCCTTGTGCACATTGATTCAATTTTCATCCGTTAATGAGGCGTGATCATTTCGTGGAGATGATTGCAGCTTGGTCTCGTCTCTCGGTGCTGATGGTATGTGCTTAATGTCCAATCTTGTCGTGATCGTCACCGACTTTGACGGTCTGGCCATTGACCAGAAGGTTTTATGAACAGTCACTCAACGTCACACATTACAAACCATGTACAAAGGACTTGTTACCTTTGCAGCTTACATCACCGTAGCCGCCTTTGGGAGCAAGTTCAGACAGTCTGCGTACTCTCTGCATTGGTCTTCTTTAGCTTTGCCAACAAATGGGTATGCCTTTTTCCTTCGGAAGGGAGGATACTCACCACGCAAGGGAGGTTGGGTAATATCCGTGGCTTGAGCCTCCCTTCCTCTTGGCTAAGAAAAACACTACAGTTTTTTGAGTTAGGATGCAGCAAAATACATCAAGAATCACCTTACGGAACTAAAACCTGCAACACAAGGTACTGTGTGGGAGGCGTCACGCAGCTATGAGCGTCACTCTGACATCTGAACTCTTCTACTGCATACTTCGTGTGCAGGAACCGTGCATGTAAAGTGTGTGAGCAATAATAGGACATACATTTTAGCGATGACTTGCTGGCGAGCTCTAGAGGTGCTAGGACACAAATACAAGTTCCTTCACACATCTCTGTGCCGTCCTGTGTGACAAAATCAAATTCGTGGAACGGAGGTCAGTTGGTCTTTGAACCAAACCCACACTTATGGAATTGAAACGATAACCATGACAGGTACGCTACATGTAGTGTCACGTAATGTCCAGATTCAAGAACTCGTATTATTAAAGATATGAGTGAACGCAATCTCAGCTGTTTCGCACTGCAGCAGGATGCAACCGTTTCTCCCTATGTTCAAGGGATCCTCAGCGAGCACTTTAATCCACTGAAAGAAAACCCCACAATCACGCTTCTCTGCTCATCCCCCATTCTGTAGCCTTCTGGCGTGCCTATGAACTATTTGGAAGCTGAAAAGTGACATCTCCTTCCTTGGTTCCCTACCCGTCCCCGAGTGTCTCCCACGAAGATCTGCTTTCCACCCTTTTCCAAGCCTAAGTCTGCTTCAACCCATACATCCGAAGTGTGGAAAGAATAGCAACTGAAACTGCTTCGCGCCTCTTCAAACAGAGTCCGCAACGACCAATCAGTCCAAACACTCCACCAACTCGTAAGTCACAGTGATCCAAAACGAGGAAATGTGATGATGTCTCAACCTGATAGCTTTGCAGTTTCACAGCTAAGCCTTGCCCTCTTTGCAGCATGAACTGCCACCTTCTTGACGAAAGGGGCGTAATCCTCCCACGGCAGTCCATCCGGAAGCGCTGGGAGGTCGTCCGGAGAATCAGAAAAATTGAAAGGAATGTTTTTTCCTGTGTAGAATATGCCCACATCATATGCTCTAGCAGCTTCTTGGGGTGTCTTGTATGTCCCGAGCCATATCTTGCGCTTTTGAGCAGTTGGTCGGATCTCTGTAACCCACTTGTTGAGCTCTGGTCGATGCCGAACGCCTCTGTAATTAGTTACCTCTGGTTCCCTTTCCGTATCAAGCTCCGGGCTCCCCACATCGTATGGACGATTCAAATCGAAGTCTCTAACTCCATGACTAAACTTTTCTCTACATCGGAAATCTTCAATCTCTGCATATCGAAGGTGTTTTACAGATGATGCCATATCAGGCATCTCTAGCACGACTGTTACTACTAGTCCTCCCTCCACAACCTCGCCAAGTCCCGGCCAATCCCGGCTGCAGTGATCAACTAACTTATGAACCTCCCCCTCTCCATGCAATCCCCGGATATAAGCTCACATAGGCAGAGCTGCGAGCTTGCGACAAATAAAAGGCACACAAGGCACCACCAAGCAGTCAGTTTGACTGCCCACATCATTCCAAGAGGATTATGAGGGTCGAGTCGGTGGATGCCCCGAGACCCTCATTTTTCCAGCTTGTATAGTATTCCATGTTGACAGTGCTCACTCGTGCCTGCAGCCGTCAAAGGTGTCTGGGCAGAGATGGAAGCATGTGGCGCCTGGCCGAGTAGGAGACAGAAGATAGGTTCAGGTCCACCGCCAAGCTCTCTCTCCGCTCCTTCCACCTTGCTTCGCCATAGCCATTCAACCCCAGCTCTGACACTGCACGCAGCGCTGGAGTGCAGCGTACCACAGACCCAGCACCGCCACCGACAACGCTTTACTGCCACCCACCCACCGACACTTCCCTCCTTTTGGACGATCGTCCCCGCACACCTCGTCCTCCGACGACAACTCCAGAGTTTCCGTCTGCGGTGAGAACGATCCTCCGCTCTGTGGTACCGACTTCATCCACTCCCAACGTGCGGCTGACCTTATCTCTATTATAATATATGTAATATTAATAGTAATAATAATAATGATTCCAAAACGTGAATATTTTATATATTTATTGGAAAACTTTTCTGAAAGAGCACCGCCCTGGGCCCTACCGAGAGAGAGAGACACACAAGCAACTCTATCACTCATCTTTCTCACTTTTGTAGTAGGGTATTGTTGGCTCATGAGTGCAATGAATGCCATCTGCAAGACATCATTGTCTTCCATGAAACTGGGTTCTTCCTGGTGCAGCTCGCCTACCCTCTTCTTTTTTTGCCTCATGTTGCATATGTGCTCACCTCCCCAGCACTGAGAAATCAATTCAGTCCAGATCCATGTTTTATTTCATGCTGTGAACATTGAAATCGTGGTGGTTGTCTATTCCTAATCTCCTGTGCATCATGCTTGAAAGAATCTGTTGGCAGGGTCGCCTTCATATTTGAACATACTAGTTACTTTTTGTCACAAATTGTGACAACGTGTGTGTCTATATCTGAATGTGGGCATCCAAGGTTCACTCGATATCAATCGCCTAGAGAGCGATTTCGTTGTGTTCCGTACGAGTTTCCTATTACTGTGCAGTGCTCCCTGACAAGTTCAAGGTTTTTTAGGGTTTGATCTTTGATGGCTTCGTGTACTCTATTTAAATCAAGCTTGACATTCTCCCTAACACTTTGCAGCCTGACACTCTGAAATGGTCCGGGAGTTCCAGTCCACCCTGGGGCAGACGTGCAACTGGGTCCCCAGCTCTAATCGCACAAACCTGTACAGAGCGTTGTTGAGTATTTTAGTCAAAGAAGATCGACGACGTCTAGATCTGTAATGGTCGAACAGATCAGATCAATGGCTCCACTCAATATGTGAAGTAGGCTAATTTAGTGTCCAGACCACTCCGCCAGTCGCCATTAGTTAATCATGAAAAGAGTAGTCTTCCTTGCTCTCTCTGATACTTAGGACTAGTATATTATGCTTGCTTCGGGTTTAATGAAGTAGACTTCGGACATCTCATTTCTCCTTCACGATTCCTAACATGGTATCAGAACGGGTTAGTTGATAGGGTCTCTTAGAAGCTGACACTGTCAGTAGAACTCTTAGTAGTATTCTAAGTTTCTTTGAGTCAATATGGCCCATGGGGAGAGCAGCATGTCTGAGAGCTCCAAACTGGGAGGATAGTCCAATTATAGCACGTGGAAATTCTGTGTATCCAGATTGCTATAGAGAGATGAGCTCATAGATATAGTTGAGCCAAATGCCGATGGAATCTTTATGCCGATTGAGGAAGAATTCCAGGCTGACCAGGATCAGAGGAAGAAGAAGGCTCTAGCGATTATTAGCCTATCCGTGAAAGATGAAATCCTGCCGCATATTGCTAGGATCACTGATCTAGCGCAGATGTGGCAAACTTTGAAGGACCTGTTTGAACAACGAAGTAGTGCGCGACGTCTGTTACTTAAGATCAAGTTCACAAATCTTCGATTGGAGGAAGGAGGTTCAATTGCCAATTACTTCAAGCAGCTGAAGGACCTCATCAACCAGCTAGCTAACATTGGTGACGTGGTGCGAGAGGATGAACTCGTTGAGCAAATTCTTGTTACACTTCCCGAAAGCTATGAATCACTTGCCAACGCGCTGATCTACCGTGCTGAACTTCCCACTCTTAGCAAGCTAACTGGCATTTTACTACACGATGAGGCTAAGAAGGAAATCCGAGGGAAGAAAACAGAGGACGAGGCTCTGTTCATCAAATCCAAATTCAACAAGGCCAAGGTCTATGACAAGAATCGTAAGGGTGGTGGAGCAAAACAGGAGGGAAGCTGCAATTTTTGTGGCAATCCAAACCACTGGATGCGCACATGAGTTGAACTTTCAAATGAAATCAAACGCCGAGCAACAGAGCGTGAACGTAAGGTGAACAGTGTTAATCTTGTGGAGGAAGGGAGCGATGAAGAAATCGACAATTTCCATGAATGCAACGATGCACCAAGAGAACTAGCTGCAGACATCTTGGAACTGAATTTGGCTGAATACGACAAATCCAACTGGTACGTGGATAGCGGCGCTACCAAGCATGTCACTCGCAATGAGAATTTGCTTAGTGATGTCAAGAAAGGAGATGAAAATATCAAGTTCAAAACCGCTGGAGGAAACTCTCACGATGTTGCTGGAGTGGGCAACATTACTCTCTCTCTCAAAAATACTGCAATAAAAGAAGAAGTTTTGTACGTTCCGGGTGTATCAAAGAATTTATTGTCTGTCGGTACATTAGCAGATAAGGGATTCCAACTTCTTTTCAACAATCAGCATGTCTATCTCTTGAATGCTTCATTCAAAGTTCTAACCAAAGGGACTCGAGATCAATCAAACGGTTTGTACAAACTGACTGTGTCTAGGGGATTCTTCTTGGGATCAGTGACTAACACAATCAATCTCAGTAGAATCTGGCATCTTAGGTTTGGGCATTTAAATCACAAAAGCTTACATCTGATGCATGAAAAGGGTCTCGTCACCAGTCCACCAAAGATTTCTCTTGCCGACTCAGCATGTTAGGCTTGTGCACTAGGTAAGCAGAGTCGTCAGAAAGCTCCAAGGAAGAGTTTACACCGTAAAGTCCAACCTTTTGAACTGATCCATACAGATTTGTGTGGACCATTTTCTGTCAAATCTTTGTCTGGGGCTTACTACGTTTTGACCTTTATCGATGACTATGGTCACTTTGGCTGGGTCTACTTTCTTTGGAAGAAAAGTGAGACACTCACTCATTTCCAGCATTTTCATGCGAAGGTCTTGAGACAATTTAACATGTCAGTCAAAGTCTTACGATCAGATAAAGGAGGGGAATACAGTTCTCTCTTATTCTCTAGTTTTTGCAAAGAACACGGCATTGATAGGCAGTTCACGCAAACTAACACACCGCATCAGAACGGTGTAGCCGAGCGTAGAAACAGAACCTTGTTAGAAAAGGCAAGAAGTCTAGCCTTCGGTGCTAATTTCCCAGCTGCTCTTTGGGCCGAGGCCATCAACACTGCAAATTATCTAACAAATATATCTCCTACCAGGGCAAATGATGATGTCACTCCCTATCAAAAAATTATACGGACAGGTCCCTGATGTCAAACATCTTAGAGTCAGAAGTTGTGAATGTTTTGTTCACGTTAACACTCAGAAGTCCAAATGGTCACCAAAGTCCAGGAGCTGTGCACTGCTAGGATACGATACATCCACGAAGGGCTATAGATATTTCTGTCCAGAGTTGAACAAAATTACAGTGTCAAAAGATGTCATTTTTTCTGAAGATCACATGAGCTTCATGCTGGTTACAACCAGAACAACGATTGAGGACCCTGCAACAACTGTATTCTGCCATCTCCAGAGACTCGAATACTACCGGACCAACCAGCAGAACAACAAGTTGACGTACCCTATTTCGACCAAGGCGCTGAAACTCCTCAAAATATCACTGAACATTCAACACATGCTGAATCTACGAGCAGTGATGATCAACATGCCTAGGTGACAGTGAAAGCTCACCTTGTCATTCAATCAATGTTTCAGGCTCTTTTGCTAATCAGTCTGAACAAGGTCATTTGGAGGAGGTGATGCCTGTAGAGCCTGAAATTCACACTCGTGTTGGCCGCCTTGTCAGGCCACCCAAGCGGTTCAATGATTTTGTTATGGGGTTGTCTGAATCCACAATTACTGAACCTACGAGTTTTTCTGAAGCTTCCCAGATACCCGGATGGGTTGAAACTATGGAACATGAGATTAGTTCCATACATAAGAACAAAACTTGGGTACTAGAGGATTTGCCCCCTGGTCGAAAACCAATCACAACTAAATGGATTTACAAGTTGAAAACCAATGCGGATGGCACCACATCAAAACTGAAAGCGCGCTTGGTTGCTCATGGATTTCAACAGCGCGAAGGGGAGGACTTTGAGGAAACCTATGCCCCAGTTGCCAAATATAATACTTTGCGTGCCATCACTGCACTAGCTGGTCACAATGGATGGTCGATCTACCATCTTAACGTGAAGACTGCCTTTCTAAATGGCGAACTCTCTGAGGAAGTTTTTGTACAACAACCAGAAGGGTTTGAAGAAAAAAGGTAAAGAGAGCAAAGTATGCAGATTACACAAAGCATTGTATGGATTGCGCCAAGCACCTCGTGCCTGGTATACTAAGATCGATGAATACTTGCAAAAGCAAGGATTGGAGAAAGGCATCGCTGATGGCAACGTGTATTCACGAAGGTGACAAGGTGGTTCTTTTAATTCTTTATGTCGATGATGTTTATCTCACTGGTAACCACGCTACTAAGCTCCAGTGGATTAGAACAGAAATTCAGAAGAGATTTGAGATGACAGATTTGGGTTTGCTAAGTCATTCATTAGGGCTGGAGTATTTTTTTTTCGGTCAGAGGGTATTACTGTTACGCAGAGAGGATACAGAGCACAGATGTTGAAAGAATTTGGGTTTGCTAACTGCAACGCTACAGCTGTATCTATGCTACAAGGACTTAAACTCATGCCAAACATGGGGGCTTCCGCAGTCGATGCACAAATGTACCAACAAATGATAGGGAAATTGAATTTCCTGACACAAATCCGACCAGACATTTTTTTTACAGTAAATATGGTGAGTAGGTTCTCGAACCAACCCCAAACTCCACATCTGGATGTTGTGAAGCACTTGTTTAGGTATATCAAAGGTACGGTGGACTTTGGTATTTGTTATCGTCGAGGGGAGGAAAGCGTACTCGCTGGCTATTCAGATGCCGACTGGGCTGGAGACATTCACGATCGCAAATCAACAACAGGTTACCTGTTTTGTTTGGGATCGAGTCCAATCACATGGGGTAGCAGAAAACAGCCATGCACAGCTCTTTCATCCACAGAAGCCGAATATATGGCCATGACGAGTGGAGCAAAAGAGGCTGTGTGGCTGAGGAGATTGTTTGGAGAAATTCAAGCAATCGACGAACAAGAACCAACGAAAATGATGGTCGACAATCAACGACGCAACCGCGTGAGCCTCGCGCGTGAGCGTGTGAGCGTACGCTCACACACTGGTGACGTGACATGAGCGTACGCTCACACCAGGTGACATGGCGTGAGCGTGATGCCAGCAGGTTGCCATGGTGTCGAATGTTGACGTGGCGCCATGTCAGCATCCGCCACGTCAACCGAAACATACGGCGCCTATACCAGAGGGTCCTATGACCGTGGGATGAACTTAGGGAACATGAAACCAAAATACCATCAAGAATACCATCAAAATACCCGAAATGGGAAATACGCCTAAACTGTGGCATCCATTCCACAACAATTTGCAATTACAATGAGGACAAAATAACCTCATAAGGCTCCATTGAGGCTAACCCAGGATGACCCTGCTTCCTCCCAAAATAACGAAGAGAAGAGGGATCACGGTATCAAATAGAAGCCTGCAGTACATATACTAGTCCTAAGTATCAGAGAGAGCAGGGAAGCACTACTTTTTTCATGATTAACTAGTGGCGACTGGCGGAGTGGTCTGGACACTAAATTAGCCTACTTCACATATTGAGTGGAGCCATTGATCTGATCTGTTCGACCGTTACAGATCTAGACGTTGTCGATCTTCTTTGACTAACATACTCAACACCTCCCCTCGAACTTGGAAGCTATTCATCTTTCCAAGAGAGTATATGAAAAAAAAATGTCATTCTAGTTTAGACTACATGCTCTAATTATTGGCAGAATTCGAGTAGTCAATTGTGTAATAACATGAAGCCCTTCAAATGTATTTACTGTCATAAAGTATATAGAGATAAGAAAAAACTTAACATTCACAGGATAAATGGCTGTGATGTTGTTGGGGAGGGTGGGCCTAAACTTGAAATGTACCCTGTGTTTGAAGCAAGGTAGAGGTTGATCTGGAGACAGTTCTGAGGGAGCATGGTCTCATGCCTCCTGCAAAACAAAGACAGCGGAGAAGACGACATTCCACGACAACAGGTGAAGCAGAGGAAGGCCTTGCGTATGCCCACACACTCAGAGAATGTTCATGCGGATATGGACTTAATCGTGTTGTCCGAAAAAGCTGACATGCCACAGTCCCCTGATCCAGCAGAATGCAAGCAAATGGTTAAGTCTGCCACTTCTGCACCTGTAAGTAGAAAGGAGGCCAGGCAAGCCTTTGTGGCAACTTCATTGATGCTCAAATCCGACATAGTGGTGCCTCCCAAACCCGCACTATCTGATGAAGTTCAAGTTGTTGTCGGACGGGTTCCCTTCTCCGGATGATCCTTCTTTCTTGGACCGACTTGTAGCACTTGTGGGGAGCTTCGAATTTTCAGATGTCATGATGGGCAATGCCTATGGTCAATGGTGTGTTAAGCAGATGGTAATACCTCTTCTTCATGACCTGCACCCTTATTTGACACTGTTTTGTTCTCTATCATGTGTACGTGTCATGAAGTTCTTTGCATACATGAATTATTGTTCTACTCTAATGTTTCATGGGTCTGTTATGCCGGGGGAGTAGCATGTTGCACCTCCTGAGGAGAAGGCAGTCGTGCAAAAGACATTGGAAACATTTGCCATACGGCCTGGAGTATCTTGTGACCATGCAACTCAATACCAACAGTGCATTCATGTTGTTGCACATCACAAGTACAGTACCGCACTGATGGATTCTAAATTGAAGCTTATTGTAGCTCAATCTGAATTAGAGAGTCGTAGAACTGCGTTCGTCGATGAGGCTATGGCAAAATGGGATGAGCGTGTACATGATGAAAAACAGGAGGTTAAATGGGGCTGGTCCCAAATTATCAAGGGGGTGACATCCCAAAGGTGTAGGATAACATGTTTACACATTTAGAGGATGAAGCTGACAAATTGATGGACATTCTGGCGGAGGGTCGGAGAACCTCTCAATGTCCCAAGACTCCCCTAATTGTACGGGTCTTCCGTCTCATTTGGATGAATCGAGTTGACAAGACCACTCCCCTTTCAACACGCCAATACTGGGGGTTGGTTCATTTTTCTAAAAATGAACAAAAAAGCGATTGCCAATGCTGACAGTCGTTTCATTTTTCCAAATAAAAAAAACGACCGCCAATACTGGCGGTCGCTTCGTTTTTTTTATAAAAAAAAACGACCGCCAATATTGGCAGTCGCTTCAATTTTCTTAAAAAGAAAAGAAAAAACGACCGCCAATACTGTTGGTCGCTTCATTTAAAATTTAAAGATAAAATAAAATAAAACGACCGCCAGGCCACCGGGTTTGAACCCCGGACCTGTCGAGAGGCGCCTCGCCACGTGGCGAGGCGCGACAGGTCCAAAAATTCCACACACGGACAGAGGCAGGTCAGCGGGTTTGAACCCGCGACCTCTCGACAGGAGCGGAGAGGTGGCGAGGCGCAACTGGCCAGTCGCGCGACACGTGGCGCGACGCAATTGGCTAGTCGTCCCTCTTCATGCACAAGGCTTTTGGGGGGGGGTATATAAACCCTTCCCCCTCCCCTCTATGATCACTTTTGCTCCTCTGTGTGTGCGATTCCTTGGCTTTCTGTAGTCTTCAGACTTCATTGTTTGGCATTGACAACGTGAGGTGCAAAGGTGTTTATTTGGGGAGGGAGAGGTTTCGTCGATTTTTTATTTGGTCGGTCCCACCAGTTCAACCCTTCTTCACCGTTTCACCGTTCTAGCATCATTTCTTCACTGTTTTACCATTTTAGGATCTCCTGTGGCCCTTTTTTTACAATATACGAAGATATCCTCCACACGTCCATTACCCTTTTTTCTTTTCCATCACCTGTAGTGGCAAACGGTTTATATAATGTCAGGGAATGCGAGCTCAAATACTGGGCCGGAGTTGTCGTCTCGAGGTCGGGGTAAAAATAGGAAAACGAAACATGCCCACGAGCGAGATAGTCAGATCAACAAGCAAGACTATCCGGGACCAGAGGCCAGGGACGTGGTAAATAAAGTGGTAGTTGATTATTTCAAAGAAAAGGACATGATGAGGCTGCAAAGTGCTTATGTTCGACATGGATACGAGGGGTTTTGTATTTTTCTGTAGAATATGGAGAGGAGAATGAGGGAGGCTTTGGCTAGAGATGAGTGGACGGAGGAGATGAACAAGCGGAAATTCTTACAGTGGCTCGAGAGTAGGGCGAAAGATGCCACGTGGAATTTGAGGCAGGTAATGAAGACAGTGGTGCGTAGAACAACCGAAGGTCGGGTGCCTAGCTGGGAGAAGGACTTGTTCCAGCGTGTCGAGTGGTTGGCGGACACGGCAGGGCCCTATGTGAGACACCGGACTAGGGCAGTCCCTTGGAAGACAGGGTCATCGAGCGTGGGAGGCAGTACAGAATTTATTTACGTCAACACAAGTGCACAGCTACTACAGCTTGACGCCTACAAAGAAGGAGGGTATGCCAGAGTTCGTAAGGTTAAAATTGTTGAGGACTCAAGAATACCGCAAAATTGGGAGCTAGCGGGAAAAACACCCAAGGACAAAAACCCGAAAGTTGCGCTCAGCCAACATAACAACGAGACTTTGGCTGTGAAGTTCCAGCATGTGTTAAGTGAATTTACAGCATTGTGCTAAAATATATTTTTATGACTTTTAGAACCAATTAATGGGACGGCATGATCTATAGAGAGTATTAAAACCAATTGATATGGGCTTTGAACTCGAGACCTACTCGCGAATATGAGGAGTGAGAATAATTTAAAAACATTCCAAAAACTTTTGTTGTGTCAGGGATTCATCCTAAAATCTCCAAGGAGTGAATTTGGAGGAAAAACAAAGAAATTATTGGAATCCTGGAAATTAAAAGGTGCCAGCACAGAAAATTAAAGTGACCAATGAGAAGGAAGGAACCATTGGTATCTAAGAAATAGAGCGTTGTCTCTTGAAGGACAAGGATGAAAAAGGACAAGGAGGCGAAAGGGAGAGATGACTGAAGAACATGGATCAGAATAGGAATCAAGAAAATAGACTAGATGAGGGGTGGTAGTATGAGAGACTATGATCTGAAACTATGAAGAAGGCTTATTTACATAAAGGAAATAAATAGTAGCATAGGAAATAGGAAAGCGATGAAGAACTATAATATTTGTGATCATTTTCCATATTATAAAAAAATCAGTTTTCCATTCCCTTCGTTTTGTGACATAAATAAATAATTATGTAGCATATACAATTCAGAAATGGAGGGAAAATATGGACAAACATTGGTGCGTATGCCGGGAGCAAACTTTTGTCTGCTCTCGTAAGTTGAGTTTAAAGCTTTTTCTGATCTAGCTGAAAAGGATCAGGGTTATATTGCTCGAGTGAAAATAATAATAATAATAATGGAAACTCAAAATATATCTATTTTATTTATTTAAATGTGATATGTATTCTGGAGCTGACTATAAATGCTCTAAAGGATTTAAAAGATACCATAGCAGTTTCGGATTTCACAATGACAAGGAATCACTTAAACAACACAATTTTGGTGTCCAAAGATTTAAATTATGAATCTGTTGCAAGAAGTCCCACATTCATGGAAGTTACTTTTTGATGGGGCTGCTCGTAATAATCCAAGCCATGCAGCAATTGGTGTGGTTTTAATTGATCCGTTCGGTCTAATATATAAGCAATTAGCTGAGTATATTGGTTTCCCAATTTCTAATAATGTGGCAGAATATAAAGCTCTCATAAGGGGTTTGGAGGAAACGAAGCTTCATGGCATTTCTAGTGTTGAAATTAATACAGACTCTGAATTGGTCTAGTGTCAAATCACTAGAGAGTATTATATTTATGATAGGAAACTTTGTCAATTGAATGAAGAAGTCCAGAAGTTGTTAAAATTATTTGACTCTGTCACAATAAAATGTATTCCAAGGGAGGAAAATCACCTAGCAGACTCATTAGCAAACATAGCTTTGAATGCTAGAGTGGGGTTAGAAAGAGTGTTACATTGAATTCAGACCACTGAATTATTGAGCGTCATGCCCAATGCAATCTCTTTAAACCGAGGTTTATTATTTCATGAGCAGAAACCATGAGCCATGAGCCATGAGCCGCATGAGCGGTGAGCCGAAGTCTAAGATATGCGGATTTCATGAGCGGACTCCTCCAAATTTGGAAATGCGGCAGATTAAACAAGTATTAAAATAATAGTTTTTTAATTTGACCTTGCCGTTTTTGGACGTTCCAGATCATGTAATGCGGCGAAGATATGTCGTCAGTAACAAGTCCGCTCATGGTTTTTTAGATCCGCTCATGGAAATAAGTGACCGTGCAACGGGAAATCCAGTATACCACTGCAAAAGGACGTCGCATACTGGCCTGTATAGAGTATTCCGCGGTTTTACATGCCTTAACATTGGAATGAAGCTGATCCTTTTGCCGCGATTGAACCAATGGAGTCTGCACCAATAGAGTCTGCAGTACTTCACAATTCTGTCTTCTTCGGGTATTCGGCGGGAAAGGTTTGCAACTGAACTGGGAAATAAGGTGCCGCATTAGGGTTGGCACGTGCGAAATTTCGGAGCGGTTTGGTGTTGGCGAAGGCCGCCTCTACCAGTACCTACGACGATACTTGGAAATGCGGCGCCGCATTTCCTTGTCGGAGGTCGAATGAGGAAAGCAAGTTTTCGGAAAGCAGAAAAAACATGAACCCTCCAACATACAAAAATACATGCACGTGGAAACAAGTGAACGATATAGTAATATCTTAGTTCGAGCAAAACAGGTTACTGGTAGGCAAGACATATGTCGGACCTTTCTGTGGCCAGAGTCTGTGGTACTGGCAGTAGTACAGTTCTACTATCCGAAAAGGATGGGCGTACCATTGTATTGGGACCGCAAGCCAAGCTCACTGGTCCCCTGGATCCATATTCAGAAGAGTGTGAACCTCCTGGGGGCTCAACCCTGGTGCATGTATGAAGTGATGAGTTGTGGAATTACAACGGAGTCTCTTCAGGTACACGTAGTACAAATGCTTGCAAGGGCAGTATGATGCCCCCTTGTTCGCCATGATCTGGAAGTCGGTGCAAGTGCAGGTGGGTAATTCTGAAATGGTGATGGTGTATACCTCATTGCGAACAGCTGAGCCTGTCGTGGCCATCTGATACACACGCCCAAATCCTGGTGGGGGCACTTCTGTCGAGCTCTGGATTGTACAGTTCATCCGAAGTGCATTCTCCATCCTTGTCTCGTTCACTTTTGAGGGAGGTCGCCGCCTCTTCGATTTCCCCCAACGGTGTGTAGGATGCTTAGAGCTGTCGTGTCCCATTGTTCTTGCTCTCACAGGGGTCGATGGTGGAGGCTGTGGAAGCAGAAATGGTTGTCTGGGGACGTCAGTGCGCTGCACCATCCGAAATCCTGTGGCGGTAAGGGCGTCGGCCTCAACCTGACTCAGATCGCAGCCTGGTTCCACCGGCCACACCGGGGGAGCCTCTGGCATTGTTTGTATGCCGTACTTGGGCTTTCCATACACGCAAGTCATAATGTTGTGCCTGCAGAACCAGAACTGGGTGGTTGTCGCCTCCGCAAACTTTGCATGGACAAATCTTCCTGTAAAAGTAGGAGCAGGGACAGCCCCATCTGGATTCCTCCTTATCATCTCTAAACAACGTTGCCGTGTATCCACATGATTTGTGGAACACCTTCCTCGAAACGACGGCTTTGTGCGAGCAATTCTCCACTGTGATGCAGACACAGTCGTCTCCACAATGGCTTGGCCATACTGCATAACAGCGGGCGGAATCTGGGGCAAGGGAGCGGTGGGAATTTCTCACACGAAATCCCCGGTTGTAGGCGACGGCGATCTGGAATTTCTTGGGCTTCCACTGCTGGAAGACACATTGTGCGGCAACATGACGGGACCTCGAGGTGCTGTCCGAATGTTCCTGTCGGATCTCCAGGAATCCTCTTCGCACCCGGGTTCCTCTTCAATCCTCCGCCTCACAGGGCGAGTCCGGACGTCCCCCTCTAGGTGTTCACCTCTTCGGTGCAGAGGCGTCCCTTTGATCTTCTCTCACAATGCTGTCGCCCATTTCAGTGGATTCTTGGACCTTGAAGCTGTTCGTACCAACAATTCCTCCCTGTCCGGCCCAAAGCCCCATTGTTTGCCGCTCAGGAACTTGTAGTACGTGGCTTGCTGCATGATTGCTCTGTCGATGTCCTCCGTTGTGGCCGTCACTACGTCCACCAGATGTGCGGCAGAAGACCCTCGCCAGGAGGAGTGGACCGATTCTGCCATATTCGTGTTCGGCATGTCCGTGTCGGAATCCAAGCACCGCTCCTAGAAGGACACAGACAATGGTGAGGGACCAATCGAAATGTCCGTAACAGAAAGACAAATGAACGAAAATGACAGCAGCCTACCTCCCGCATGTACTGTCCGAACTGTCGATACCGAAAATGCCACCACCCCAACCAGCTGTGCAATGCTCCCAGATTGGTTGTCTCCACTACACCTGACGTGTTCCACCAAGCCTCGATGATAGCAAACTTAACCTCCGCGTCATCAAATGTGGGTGCATCCTTCCACGCCGTACAAAGGACACGGTGTTCAGCCTGGAATGAGCTAGCAACAAATTTGGAAGTGTAGTGAGATAGACTCTGCATCCAATGGAATCCACAGGATCTCTCTTTCCCCTCCATTGGAACATTGGGATCCTCACCGTACACACGCCGCACCGCTGCCCAGTTGGCCTGAGCGTTGTCTGCCATGAATCCCCTGAAATTGGGCTCTGGCAATCCCGCCCTTGCCATCTGCTCGTTTATGCCCTCCCACATATGCATCTCGGACTGTGTGTCCTCCCCTTTCATCTCGCAGATTGCAATCGTCATGAGCCTCTTGGAGTGATAGTCATAAACATGCGCACCCATAGTCACCCACTGATGGTTTGTAATTCGCTTGATGTGATCAAACATCACCCAAGCATTCGACAAGTTTCCAGTTGTCATGCGAGTGACCAAGTCGACTCCACTCCCAGGCCCACACGTCGACATTTTGAAAATGTAACAACGATCGGATTCGTTGCCTTGCCCTGGAAACCTGCTACCTTGGATGTAGTCATATCCAGTCATTCGTTTCACCTCCAGGATTGAGTACATGTCCGACCCCCTGCCGAACTCCTGCTTGCAAGATACGATGTGATTCCGCACATTCGGACTACAAATGTGCGAGACGGACTCCAAGAGGTCACGCATCTCGTCTTCGGTCAAGGGCTCTCGGTCGGAACCATCTTCAGACATGATTTTGCCAAGAGCAATCTTGTGGGCTGCCTTCAGCTGAATCTGCTTTGGTCTGGCTCCGGGGCTCAATTTCACCTCCTCTTTTATGATGTCGTGTGCTTCCTGCACAGCCTCATGCATGTTGCCTCTCGCCAAGGGGTGGCAGTGGACCCCAACGTGTATGCAAGCTCTAGTCAAGTCCGGGAGCAAATGGATTACGTAATATTGCTTGGCTCTGCACATGGACATACACGTCGGTGGTTCTTTCCAATGTGCACACTTGAAAGAACCCGCAGGAGCTTGGTTGGAGACAATGAATGGATGATGCGTTGTGCCAGTCCAATCCGTCTCGTTTCTCCGCCCTCCTTGGAGAGAAAGTGGAAGCAGGTGGGATTGAGGCACCTCAGCTTCCCCGCACAGAAGACATATCGTACACGAACACCATCAGCAATTTTCGTGCTACTGGTCTTCGTCACACACCAGGGGTGTCCGTCATGCTTTCGATCCATGTCTGTTAACATCCCGGAGGCTTTGTTTGACGAAACAGGAACAGGTGGAAACTCGAAGATGACATTGCCATCGACTTCGGGAGGCAGAAACGTTACCTTTTTGACTGGGAATTTGGCATAGTCGAGAGCAGCCAGCTCGGAGCGAGAACCATCGAGGTGATGTTGTCGTAGGAGCTGCACAATGGACCGGGTTGGAGTTATGCTCGAGGGCACATGCGTAGCACTACAGAGACGTCCATGCCGGATTTGAACGACCGTGTGGAGGACATGGGTACCTCAATGCAATCATCTTCCTCGTCGGAAATGTCGAATACGTCCACACGAGAAGCTATGGAGGGTCTTGACGGTCCAGGTCGGGAATGATTATCGTTGCATACCTCTCTGTTGGCAGTGGCCGCCTGTCAGTTTCCGGACTCCTTTGTGGATGGTGTGGGCAGCGACTGATTCGGAAAGGGAATGGGCATTCCCACAGCTCGGTACAGGATGGTGTCTGATGGGGGGACGCGCCATTCCATTCCGCAACCTCCGTCGTTACCTAGCACGACAATGGTCTCGTCAACCTGCCCAGAAACATCCTTCCTTTCTTCTTCCAAATAAATTGTGCCCGGTTTGAGCTTGAATTTAGAACAAAGGTAAGTTTCAGTCACTCTGCAAAGTCCTCCCTCGTTTGGGATCCAGGCTCTCCCAAGTTGGGGAGGACAACAAACTATAGCGTAGGAATTCGGAGCCATCGAAGACCGCACGAAGTTGGCAAGTGCAAGGATCAGTATAGCGAGAGACCAAGGCTCATAGGCACCACGTCAGTGGTAATGCGGAGTCCATCGCCGATTGAAGTAGAAGTATTGTTTCAAGCTACATGCATGAAGGTGGGCGGTGTGATTCCATATGCAGTAAGTGACACAATGATGGCCGATTCGGCGACGAAAATAACATCTCCTGACAGTGGATCAAGTAGTAGTATTCGGGGTGCAGACATGAACGTTCGCACTGTCAAGTGCCAGGGGTGCTAGTTAAAACGGTTAGATACCCAAGTTGTGCTCATTAACACAGGCCGCAATTGTGTTGTTTCGGAGCACTGCAACCCATTGCACATGGATGAATGGGAAGGCGGTCCCGCAACCCAGTTCGACATCATCCACTCCTTGATTGTGATCGGAAATGCGGTACCGGATTTCCGTCCGATTTCTTTCATTGGAATCCAGAGAGGTTACCCATATCTGACGTGTGTGCTACTTTCGATTGCTGTTGGACGGAAATACGGAGCCGCATTTCAATTTTGAATCTTAGTCATGCACCAGTGCCACTTAAATGCGGCACCGCATTTCCGTCCACCAGAGACCTTCATATTCTTCAGAACGGAAAAGTGATACTGCATTTCCGTTACGACTGAAAACCGTGAACCACCGGAACTGTAATGCGGCACCGCATTTCCGTCCGAGTCCCGCCTTCGGACATTCCAGATCGGAAATACGGCGCCGCATTTCCGTTTTCAATCTGTGCCATGGAGCTTGGGGACCGAAATGCGGCACAGCATTTCCGTCCGGGGCACTGTATCATACTCTGCAGAACGGAAATTCGGCACCGCATTCCCGTTCTGAGTCAAAATCGTTATCCACCGGAACTGTAATGCGGCACCGCATTTCCGTCCCAGTCCCGTGGCTTGGAGCTGTTGGACCGAAATGCGGCAAGCATTTCCGTCGGGGCAGTGTTTTTTATACTCTGTAGCACGGAAATTCGGTACCGAATTCCCGTTCCAAGTCAAAATCGTGATCCACCGGAACTGTAATGCGGCACCGCATTTCCGTCCCAGTCCCGCCTTCGGACATTCCAGATCGGAAATGCGGTGCCGCATTTCCATTTTCAATCTGTGGCAGTGAGCTGTGGGACGGAAATGCGGCACCGCATTTCCGTCCGGGGCAGTGTTTCATACTGTCCCGAACGGAATTGCGGCACCGCATTCCCGTCCTGAGTGAAAATCATGATCCAGCGGAACTGAAATGCGGGATCGCAATTCCTTCCGAGTCCCGCCATCGGACATTCCAGAACGGAAATGCGGCGCCGCATTTCCGTTTTCAATCTGTGGCTTGGAGCTGTCGGACCGAAATGCGGCACAGCATTTCCGCCCGTGGCAGACTTTCGTACTCTTCAGAATGGAATTTATGTGCCGCATTCCCGTTTCTGAGTGAAAATCATTATCCAACGGAACTGTAATGCGGCAACGCATTTCCTTCCGAGTCCCGCCTTCGAACATTCCAGAATGGAAATGCGGCGCCGGATTTCCGTTTTCAATTTGTGGCATGTAGCTGTGGGACGGAAATACGGCACCGCAATTCCGCTTTGGGCAGACTTTCATACTGTTAAGAACGGAATTGCGGCACCGCATTCCCATCCTCAGTGAAAATCGTGATCCACCGGAACTGTAATGCAACACCGCATTTCCGTCCTAGTCCCGCCTTCGGACATTCCAGATCGGAAATGCGGCGCCGCAATTCCGTTCCAGTCCCGCCTTCGGACATTCCAGATCGGAAATGAGGCGCCGCATTTCCGTTCCAGTCCCGCCTTCGGACATTCCAGATCGGAAATGAGGCGCCGCATTTCCGTTCCAGTCCCGCCTTCGGACATTCCAGATCGGAAATGCGGCGCCGCATTTCCGTTTTCAATCTGTGGCAGTGAGCTGGGGACGGGAATGCGGCACCAGCATTTCCGTCCGGGGCAGTGTTTCATACTGTCAAGAACGGAATTGCGGCACCGCATTCCCGTCCTGAGTGAAAATCCTGATCCACAGGAACTGAAATGCGGGATCGCAATTCCTTCCGAGTCCCGCCATCGGACATTCCAGAACGGAAATGCGGCGCCGCATTTCCGTTTTCAATCTGTGGCATGGAGCTGCAGGGCGGAAATCTGGCATCGCATTTCCGTCCGGGGCAGACTTTCATACTCTTCAGAATGGAATTTCCACTCTCTTTCATCTAGCGCTGGGACGGAAATGCCATGATATGTGAACACGTGGACAAACGGAATTGCGGCACTTGTCTGCTCTCATGTGTCTGAAGTGACAAGAGGCGGCGCGGCCTGACCGTTGGTTAATGTTCGTTTTGGACGGCAGGCGTACCCTTGACGATGGAGAGTTTCGTAATGACGCATAGTCCACGCGGACACACTTTCATGGAAGCCTTTCGAATCCAAGTGGTGCATTACTGCCGTTACATCTTCTGTCGTGTCTACTCAGCCACCCCTCTCGCGCCCTTTCCATCTGCACTCTTCTCCCATTTTCCTGTCTCTGTTCTTCTTATGCTCGAACCTGAGAGGGGGGGAGGGGAGTTGTGCACCAGACAGAGAGACCTCGTCGCAAGCTCCGAAAATTATACTTCGGACGTAGGCCAATGCCGAAGGGGAGGAAGCAGATGCGTCTACAAGAGGAGATTGCCATCTCCGAGCAGCAGGCCACTCAGGCAACCCAGCCACCAGTGAGAGCTCCATGCGATCGGGCTGCGCGCAGCTGATCGAGCACCGAACCCCCCATTTTGCTTCTGTAATTCTTAGACTGAATGCTAGGAGACTTGAATGCATAACATATTTGCATGCCTAACAGGAAAGGTGGACGTGCTGGAGGGATCGTAGGAATCCGAAGAGCCGCAGGAAGAGTCCGTGGAGCTAGCTGCAGCACGTACACCCACCCGATCCCCAAGCGCGGGTATTCCTGCCGGGCCTAGCCCTGTGCGTTTCAAAGACGCGGCTTCGAAGGGCAAGTTCACAAAGCCCCAGAGATCGACTCTCGTTCTTCGGTCATGGAGAATCGCCAGCAGGGGTCGGGCCCTTCTCCAGCAAAGTCGAAGAAGAAGCAGCCCGTCCCTCAATGGTTTCTGAACCGGCTCAGGCCGTTTCACCCCCACCAACGCGAATGAAGCAGCAGGGGTAAAGGACAGAAGATTCAATTGCAGCAGACACCTTCACCTGCAAGGATGAGGAAGGAAAGCAGAGAAGGCAATCAGGGCGAAGGACAACATTCTCCCGCAAAACTGCTTCCACGAGCTGAAGCTCAGTTCCTGGAGGATTTCCCGCCTGTAGATTGTTGGGGCCGTCTCTGCTGCAGCGAAGGCAATGGGATCGACCGTTTTTGTCAATTTGGTACGGAGGAGGGTGCTGCCGCTCAACGTTCGCAGCAAGACCTCACCACCGATGAGCAAGCAGGCCCGGAGGAGGCCTCTGCAATGGCAGAATTGCCCGCAAACAGGCCCCAGAGTGCAGCTCCAGTTGAGGATGCTCCAGCTGCTCAGCCACTACCGGCACTACAGACATGTCTCCGGAGGGATTTCAAAAATGCAGCGGATAAAATGTTGGAGGAGACAACAGTAGCATTGGCAGAGTTCTGGGCAGCAGGGTATTCCAGCGGACTCTTCAAATCCCACTCTGGCGCATGGTCTCCCTTCCATCGTCAGTAGGCCCTTCCCGGAGATGTGGATAAGCTGAAGTTCGAATTTCGAGAAGGGTACCGTCTGGGATCGGCAGCGTTTTACGTTTCCATTGAGAATGAGGACGGCGAAACTCGTGGACCCACTGCCGATGAATTGTGAACGTGGGATACCCACTGGCACACTCGCAACGACGAATTCAAGGCGACGCTGAAGGGTGATCCAGACTTCGGCCATATGTCGGGGGTATGTAAAATGTCTTGTGAGGGACAGGAAATCACCGACTTCTCTGCCTGTGGGAGTACATCAAGCAGAACCATGCCAAGCACATTGGCTGGCATTACATGGTGGACTGTGTGCATCCTGAAGGTGAAGGTGCAGACTCCTCCCTGCTCAAGAATGCCATGGCGGGACCTCAAACTCGTAAGATACTCATACCCTCCCTAGCACGTTCAAAATGCGGTGCCGCATTTCGGTTTCCATCTGGTTGTTTCCGTGCTTCCGTGTACTGAACTGGGGAGAGTGGGCCTTGCGGGTCACTGAGAATGCGTACGTGCATACCCACATGGCACATATGCTGTACAGGGTGAGGAAAACTGGTCTCACTGATCCGCAGATGTTTGCGGAAATGCTGGAGCCCGAGCTCATCAGAAAGCCGTTGCAAAAACAGGACCGGACATGGTATCGTCTCACTATGGATGGAATGGTGGTGGAGGTGATATACGAAGTAAGTCGTCCTCCATTTCCATCTGCTCATCCTTCCCCAATTTCCAGTAATCTTTCCACATGAATCGAATGTAACGCTTCTGCATGTTTTTGTTGGCAATCAAACATCAAGCTGGATTGGGCCCATGCCAAACGCTTCTTCATAGAAAGTAGGGGCATGTGAAAATGTTGCAGTCATTGACTGAGCACTTGAAGGAAGCCGGTGTCAAGGCGCAGAACCAAATACAAGTCAAAGCTTGTGAAGCTGGTGGCAATTGCAGAGATCCGGCACTTGGAAAGGACTTCATCCCCGAGATTGCAACCATGCAATTGGAGAGGACTGCCTCACCCTCTCAACGGCATGTGTTGAGCAAAAAGAGAAGGTGAGGTTTCAATGCACTGAGTTCCTTCCTAGCAATAGCCACTCTCTTCCAGATCCTGACATTGGATCGGAAATGGCAGACACGGTGGCTGTCGATCTGGAATGCATCCGAGAGCATAAGGACAATGTGGTCTTTTCCACTCGAAGTTTCCGACCCTGCAGTGGATGTGTGGCTCAACCGCATGAATTGGTGGTTCCAGGTAATTCAAGGTACTTCCCCAGATTGCTTTTCTGAAATGAATTCCCTGAACTGCTACGTGACAATGCATTTGGGAATCGCAGGTATAATGTCGAATGCGAAGGAGCAAAGTCGTAATGCACACAAATTCGTTCGGCTTGTACGTCAAATGGGATGGAACACAGACATTGGAAGACTACGTGACACGTTTCAGATGTGCGACAAGGACAACCTTCTTCGCCAGAGAGCTACAGACAGCAAGAAGGAGCGTGGAGTTTACACATCAGGAGGGAGCGGGGAAAGCTGCAATGCGAATTGTTTACAGGTGAAGCACAGCTGCCTTGTATGCGAAGCCTGGTTATGAGGCTTTGTCTCGGAAATGCGGCACCGCCATTCGCATATTTTTCGTTGGCACTCTACGAGTAGGTTCGTCCCAATCTTATGCTCACGCATGCTGACTGCCTTGCAGGTATATGAAATACGTGCCCTTCAGACAGGGGGCCTGGCAAGAGCCCCCGTTCTTCATGGCTTGGACCGTGGCGGGCCCAAGCTGTGTCTACACACCCGAGATGCAAAAGAAACAATGGCATGCCGCGCATCTCGTTGGATGCCCTCTGGTACCTGAGATATGTTGGCGGTATGTTGACGAGTCTGAGAAAGATCTGCACGCCTTGGCAGAAGAGAAGAGAAAGGAAAGACGTGTCCCTGCTTGGCCAAAGTTGGCAAAGGAATCTGCTGCTCTGGAAGAATCCAGAAAGGCAGCTGAGATGGCACAAAAGACGGTGGATTGCAGCTGTGCAGGCCCAACAGAAGGGGTCGAAGAAGAAGAAGAGGACTTCACCAGCAAGGAGCAGCTGTTGTGACACCCGCCAAAACGAAGAAGAAGCAGAAACAGCTGTTCAGGGAAGAGGGTGACGAAGAGGACTCCGATGGAGACTTTGCAACCAGCCCACCCCCCAAACGCAGGCTGCCTCCTGTGCCCACCGTTGTCACGAGAGGCACGAGAATTGGCTCGGCAAAGAAGGCACTCTTCAACCCCCCAGGGGGGCACCCTTTCGAGCCGGTGGAAATGAAGAGGCCGAAAGTGGCTCCAGAAACAGGTCCAGGTGTTAAATGAGAAGTTTCTTGGCGGCTTTGGATGGACGGGCAGCCAAGTTGGATACATGAAGACCATGGAGGGTCTGAAGGGCAGAGCACTGAAGAAGGCGATTGCCGAAGAGCCTTCCGACACCCCAGGATTTCAGAATATGGTCTCGTTCTTTGAGAGGGTGAGGGTGTGTGTAGACAAGGATTGTAGGAGGGGCGGAAATGCCACCGAGGGCTGCGATATGATCATCTTGGATATTCCGGACGGAGAGCCTGTGGAAGGACTGCAAGCTTTGTCATCTTGGAACAGGTACTCGGAGGACTTTTGGAAAGAAAGGATTCGGGTTGCCCGCATGGTGTTGGACGACAGAGGCTGTTTGGGTTGTCCTGGCGAGCAGAGGAAAAAAACAATCAGACAGGAATTGCGAAGTGGACCCGCAAGAGCGCCGTCCGATTCTGAAAAAGAAGTGGACGTGCATCAACACACTGGGCCTCGGTCGGAAGGGAAGAAGGTAATTACGACACTGGCACTCGTCCATTCATTTGCTTGGGTGTTTTCAAATGCGGTGCCTCATTTGGTTTCGAATCGTTCCCCCCTGTGTATGCAGACAAAGCAGTTCAATGCATACTGCTTGTGAAGGAGAAACTCCACCTTTGCTTTCCAGAAGGAGGGAGGAAAGGTTGACCACGAACTGCGGACCCCCTCGATTACGACGTTTTGTTCAACAACATTCCCAAAGGAAACTTCTCCTCATAGCCTCACTTCAACGAACCCCTGCGGTACTCACGGACTCGGAGCCCTGCCTTCATTCAGACAAATTATGGAGACATGCACAGACGTGGAGGGCACAGTGCTGGACCTCATCTGTGGGACCAGGTATGCAGAATCTTGTTCTATGTGTTCTTGCAAATTCTCGTTAGGATGTAGTTCGCAACATCTGAAGCGCCATGTTGTAATGTGTGGATGGCATTTTGTAACAGGTGCCTCAATGGGGCTGGGCGGTTCTCCGACCGGCACATCTTTGCCTACGAGGAGGACTCATCCGTGTGGGGATCCCATCTGGAAGGGCTGAACGGAATGTTTAAGGCTCCCAACAGAGCGAAGTCTCCTCGGATTCGGGAGGAGTCCGAGGAGACCACAGTGGACATTGAGGCGGAGGAGAACAGGAATACGAGTGGAGTGCAAAATTGTAAGTTTGCAAAGCCTTCTGGGTCATTTTTGTCAAACGAATTTCCGACTGTGGTTCTCATTAGTCTCGTTGACTGATGTCATGTGCAGGATTGCAGGGTCCCGGGAGAAACAGGTAGGGCCTACACTTCCTGCTAGGAAGAATGTCCCGTTCTTTGCAAGGGCCGACTTCATGACGAGCCCGGTGAGGAACTACTCCCTTCCTAGTTATGCCGCCTAAACTCGCAAATAAAGAGATTAGAAGAAGTGGAGAATCCCAGTAAAGTAGAGCAGATTTTGGGAGAGGGCTAGGGGAGGACAGAAGGATAAGGAAAGATGTTGGCAGCAGCTCAGACAGGTAGACGGGGTACGAAAAAGTACATATGTGATTCAGCGGATGAGAGCGACGCAGACAGGGAGGAAGCGACCAACGGAGGTGAGATGGACAGTTCCGACGGGGAAGATGGGATTTTTGAAAGCCTGGCCAACGAGCAGTCCGCTGGAGAGGAGAAAGGCAATGAGGGGGGGTGGAGGGCGGAGAGGACAGTCTGTTAGAACAGGAGAGGATTCTTTGGATGATTTTCAAGATAATAGAATTTAAGAAGTCTGTGTAAATGTAAATTCTCTTCCAGAGTATATAAAGGAAATTTCTCACACGGACATTCATGACCCCCTCCTCCAGTGTGCCTGGAAATCCAGCCACACCAAT
>CM060731.1:84205907-84272092 GCA_030704615.1 Takakia lepidozioides
TCAGGTGGTTGGAGATATGGAATTCGGATCCTCTTCAGAGAGACACGAATATGTTCCCAACTCCAGAGAGGGACCCGAAGACACAAGCAATAAGAGTTGTTAGCGACCACACATTCGACCAGTGGCTACACAAAGCCACATTCTGGAGCCAGGTAAGGTTTGAACCAAACCATTTTCAGACATTTGTGTTGCTCCGTAACCTCTCCCAAATTCTTACGAGCTTTCTTGTTGCAGTTAGAAAAACGTGCAGTGGCTGCACTTGCTAAGTCGATGGCAGACTACAAAATCCAGATGGCTTGCCCCCGGATCACACTGGAGGCCTATATCAGGAGAAGGAAGCTCGCTGTCTGGAACAACTGCTTCTTCAGGGAGTTTGAGAAAGAGAAAGGAATCTCCAGGTCTTACGAATTCAAAAACCAGTACAACAGCGAGCAAGCAATGAAGCGAGTGTTGTTCAGGTGTGACCTCCTTGAATCAAAATTGGTGCTTGAAGGGCATGTTTCTGCAATCTTGTGTCGTTCTTTCCATAAAGAATTGCGAATTTGCAGTGCTTTGCGAGATCTCTGAGGGCTCTGCATGTGCAGTCGAGCAACATTGCGTTAACGCAAGGTTGTTTCCCATTGTCCTGGTTTCACTTACATATACCTGGGTATCCCATAATGCCGTTTTTCTAAATGTGAAAGGGGATAAACTGACAGGAAAATCAGCCTTGCGTCAATGCAAGGTTGATGAAGTGGCAGGCTATGTAGCTTTTCCTGTGGTTTTGGGTAGTTCAAATCCAGTTCCAATGCTGCCAAGATGAACATAAGACTGTTTGGAGTCGGTTTGAAATGCTATTTACAACTTTCACTGTACCAACAAACAGACTTGCGTTGACGCAAGGTTGTTTGGCGGTATGGATTGCTGGAAATTTCCCGCAGCCATCCCCCAATTTCAATACAATTGTAGGAAACTTATGATTATCAGATAGCATTGACATGTGTTTCAACAGAGGATTTCAACATTGCGCCAACGCAATGTTGAATATCCGCACCAGTACATAGTCAGATGGTAGTTTTCAGGCAGTGTTTTCTGTTTCCTCTCTGAATGAAAACAACCTTGCGTTGAAGCAATGTTGAATTGCGTTTCTCAGTCGTTGTCTCTATCAATACAACATTATCATTTGGTGTTTCCCATTTCTGCTCGAATGAACATTGTTGATTCGGGATTTCAAAAGTAGAATTCTCAGTGTTGCCTTCCTGCATTTCAATATCTTTTTCCGGATGTGTGTTCTTTTTCGTTTTCTGATCGAATGATTGTCTGGGTTTTTTGTGTGTGATTCAGGTATATGTATCATATCCTCATACCGGGAAAGTACCTTAGCGATGACCTAGACTTCATCTATTCATGGGCTGACCCCTCCAATGACAAGACAATGTACACGGCTGGTATTGCCAAAGACTGGAGCAGGGCGCACTTCCGAGACTGTGGGTGGTACCTCGACCTGCCAAAACATGACACTCCATTCGATGAAGTTGTTTTGAGAAACCTGAACGACAATGCCGCAGCGATTGCCCCATTGGCTGACAAAGACATCGAGGACAGAATCATTTCGGCTCTGGCTGCAAAAGAGCCCGAGAAAACTGCTACTCCAAAACGAAAGGGGAAGATTGTCGGGGATCCGAAGGGGAAGGGGAAAAGTGCAGCTCCGCAAGGACAGGGACCGTCAGAGGTTCCTGAAAGACAGCCTTCTCCCGCAAGGAGGGATAGGAGAACATCAAAGTCGAGGGAGCAAGTTTTCGAGGCGAGAGAACATCCCTCCAGGGTTTTGGGCCAGTTCAATCGTAAGGTGCTGAATGAAAGTTTTCTTGCAATGATAGAGTCCAGGAAGTCCACATTCAAAGGGGTGCCCTCGAAATCATGGGACATGCTTGTTTCGTTCCTCACTCAGGTGAACACTTATGTCTAAACTGTTGTATGAATAATTGTGTTTTGGCAGCTTGTTGTGGCTTGTCCAGGGGATTGATCTCCTGTTAGATTTGGATTGGGCTTCTTACACTGTCTCATGTTTTTTGCTGTAGGTCACAAAAAGTCCGGAATGGGTGAATGGAGTTCAGCAGGCATACGCGACTGACCTTGTGGTGCTGGACATTCCTGACGGTTTTCCTGTCCCTGATGTGTTTTCTTCCAATTCGACCCCGACTTGGAACGAATCGGATTCTCGTTACTGGCAGTGGGCTTTCTCGTTCAGCAACAAGTTCCTTTCAAACTCGGGGGCTCTTCTTCTCATGCAGTCAAAGGACATGTCGGCTCGAAGAACTCTTTTCAGCTACATGAAAGCTTCCGGGTTTCGTGTCATCAAAACTTGGACATGCATCAATACTTTGCCTCTTACGAAGGGCGAGTTCCCGGGGCAGAAAGTGAGTTGGTTCCTTTCAATTGATGTTTCGTGGTTTTTCGGTGAATCAAAATGGTGGGTTATGTCTTCTGTCTCATTCTCTCTTCGTGATTATTGACAGACACGGATGTTCGAAGCTTTGTGCCTGGTGAGGCGGAAGGACACTCTTCCTGCTGGTGTTGCTGAGTTTCAGTTGAGGGACCTTGCAGCTCACATTGACCCCACCTACGAGCCTGTGGAGGATGATGTTATCTTCAATTACGTCGACTCGGGTTGGACTATGAAAAGGTCGATTGGTGTCCCTTGGAGAGGTGCACGGGAGAAATCTCCAGCTTTCATACAGACTTTGGTGGAGACATGCAGCCGTCATGGTGGACGAGTGGTTGACTTGTCTATGGGCACAGGTGGGGCCCTTCACACTGTGTTTGACATATGGGCAGTGACCTTAGGGAAACCCTGTTTTTATTTCTCGTTCTTCTTGGATTTGCAGGAGCATGTTTTCATGCTTGCAAGAGCGTCGGAAGGCACTTCTTCGGCATGGAAGCTGATACGGAGCTCTTCTCAAGCGAGCTTCGTCAGCTTGAGTCGGGCACTACTTCTGCCCCATCCACAGAGGGACTTCTGGAGGAGCCCGAAGCGCCTGACAAGGATCTAGACGTGGACTCCGATTTTGAGTGTGAGTAAGTTCTTGTGTAGTCGTGCAAAATATGTTGCATTTCCTTGTGTCGTTCCCATTCGAGAAATAGTGGCTTTCGTTGTCTATATCTGGATGTTAACATCTACCACCATTCCTCTTCTTGCTTTGCAGAGTTCAACACCAGTCATCGAATCAGCAGACACCTTTCGGTTTCCAAGGATACTACATGTCCCTGAGCCCCCCTAGATCCAACCGCTTGCCGGTTTACGCGGAAGCTTGCGCACGGGTGTTATCCGAACAAACACTGTATTCGCATCTCCATGAAGGTCGTGGAAAAAAAAACGTCATGGATGTGCTGCTGTATTCATAGATGATATTGCTGTAAACTCTGGAAGTGGTTCCTCTGAAACCTCCAATATTTCTTTAGGTTCAAGTACCGAGGCTCAATAAATTGTGTTTTGGTTTTGCTTCCATCTCCAAACTGTTTTTCAAGTTCTTTGCGCGTTCCCGTAAGTACAGTTAGGGATTGCCTAGGATAGGTCTTCGGATTGCGGAATTGAAAAATGTTTGTGTGTTGGAATGAATGTACTGCTTTGCCCAAAAAAAATGTTTGTTTTTAATATTCAGTTCTCTAGTGGACGATCTCCTCATTCCAAAGTCATGACCTCAATCATAATTCATCCGCAAACCTGCCATTGTTCTCGGCCACAAAGAATATTCATGTGGGGGCCATGAAGAGGGATAAAAAATTAGGACATAGGCGACAGCTGATCCGCGGTAATAGGGGGGGGGTAAGCACGGAATTAGGGCCTGAACACGTGGATGCTTGCTGACGTGGCGTCATGCTCACAGGCTCATGCGCAAGCATTCCCCCATTTCCATGTATCAGACTTTTTTTTGCAGTGTAATGAAATGCACCCCAAAACTCCTGGAATGAGGCAATATTCCATTCAAACTGAGATCCAACAGAAGTAGTTGTGGGGCCATTTCTGGAAAAATGGCGCCGAATTTCTCTATTTTGGGCCGAAAACTGGCTAAGTCCCAACATGCACTAGTACCCCTGTGTCTGGAAAAATGGCTCCGAATTTCCTTATTTTGGGCTGAAACTGGCTAAGTCCGAACATGCTCGGGAACGATGTCTGGAAAAATGGCGCCGAATTTCCAGTTACATGGCCCAGAACTGCCCAACATCTGTACAATCCCCGGCACCATGTACCGAAATTCGGCGCCACATTTCCAAATTTTGGGCTTACACACCTGTCTTGAGGGGACCTATAGCTGCGGAATTCGGCACCATTTTTCGCCAGAAAGACCTATTACCGCGAAATACGTCGCGGTTCTTTCTGGTTACGGACCCTATTACCGCGAAATTCGGTGCCATTTTTGCACATGTCGCTGGGAATTGGCATGAGCGGAAGACGAAATATCATGAGCACAACTCTCAAAACTACAATTTTCCCTTCAAGGTGCCAAATAATATATTTGATTTTTCTGACACATTGCATTAAATTAATGTTTTATAATGTTTTTTATTTTCAAAATTTGTACTTCTGCTCATGAAAACCGATTGTCTTGCTACTCCGCTCATGCCGCTCATGCCGCTCATGCTCATGAAATAGCTAACCTCGTAGGAGGGCTGAGGCGAGGATACTTGGGCGTACGGGCTCTCTTCACCTGTGTACAAACCATGAATACATCCTCAGCCTTGCTGCTAGCAGCTGAAGCAGCTGACACTGACGGCGTGAAGTTCTTCCAGCAAACACCCCAACCCTACCTACAGTAACATGTCAAAATCACTACAAAACCACCATAGATCCACCAACGAGCTTCTCATCATCTATGTTATCTGTTTTTTGATACTTTCCTTCTGCCACATCAGCTGTAACTTGTCAAAGTCACTCCTAACCACCACAGATTCACTCAACGAGCTAACTTACAGAATTAAATATGCATCTCAGGCCGGACGAGTCTGATGAGAAGGTAAAACAGACAGAAATAGGTTGAAGAAGAAGGTGCCCTCACCACATTGTCGTTGACCTTGTGTCATGACCCATAGAGGATTTGACCGAACATCAATCCAAAAGGACCTCTTGTGTGTGCAGCTTGTGTATGCAGCATTCAGAATTACATCTGGTAATCTGACAGACATTCACCTTTTTGCCTCGGTTGTCCCACCATTGGCTGGGGTCAGAAAAGTATTCACCCCGCAGCTTCTCCTCATCTCTGTTACCTGTTTTTGGATATTTTCCTGTTGTCACATTGGCAGTATCATGTCAAAGTCACTCCAAACTACCAAAGATTCACTCAACCAGCTAACATGCAGAATTCAACATGGAAATTTAGGGCAGATTCTGATAAGAGGGGAAAACAGGGTGAAATGTGTAAAGAAGGTGCCTTCTCCTCATCCATGTTATCTGTTTTTGGTTAGGAAATCATAATGACATCTGGTAATCTGACAGGCATTCACTTTTTTCCTTGGTTGTCCCACCATTGGCTGGCGTCAGAAAAGTATTCATCCCACAGCTTCTCCTCATCTCTGTTTACCTATTTTTTGATACTTTCCTGTGTCACATTCATGTCAAAGTCACTTCAAACTACCAAAGGTTCACTCAATCAGCTAACTTGCAGAATTCAACATGAAAATGTACGGCAGATTCTGATAAGAGGGGAAAACAGGGTGAAATGTGTTGAAGAAAGTGCCTTCTCCTCATCCATGTTATATGTTTTTGGATACTTTCATGCTGCCACATCGGCAGTAACTTGTCAAAGTCACTCCTAACCACCACAGATCCACCCAACCAGCTAACTTACAGAGTTCAATATGCATCTTAGGGCCGAGTCTGATGAGAGGGTAAAACAGACAGAATAAGGTTGAAAAAAAGGGTGCCCTCACCACATTGTCCTTGACCTTGTGTCATGACCCATGAAGGATTTGACCGAACATCAACCCTAAAGGACCTCTTGTGTGTGCAGCTTGTGTGTGCAGCCTTCAGAATGACATCTTGTAATCTGCAGGCATTCACCTTTTTGCCTCGTTTGTCCCACCATTGGTTGGGGTCAGAAAAGTATTCATCCCACAGCTTCTCCTTAGCTCTGCTTACCTATTTTTGGATACTTTCATGTGTCACATTGGCAGTATCATGTCAAAGTCACTTCAAACTACCAAAGGTTCACTCAATCAGCTAACTTGCAGAATTCAACGTGGAAATGTATGGCCGATTCTGATAAGAGGGGAAGACAGGGTGAAAATGTGTTGAAGAAGGTGCTTCTCCTACCCTATGTTGACTATTTTTGGATACTTTCCTGCTGTTATATTGGTAGTAGCTTGTCAAAGTCATTCCTAACCACCACCGATCCACCCAACGAGCTAAAGTACAAAATTCAATATGCATCTCAGGGCCGAGTCTGATGAGAGGGCAAAACATGCTGAAATAGGTGAAAAAAAAAGTTGCCCTCACCACATTGTCCTTGACCTTGTGTCATGACCCATGGAGGATTTGATCGACCATCAATCCAAAAGGACCTCTTGTGTGTGCTGCTTGTGTCCGTAGTCAGGTACTGTCGGATCGCTATGTGAGAACCACCACGCCTCCACCACGGTGCAGCTGAGCAGACGCCGATTGACACACGGCCTGCTAAGACCAACCTACTCTCCCAAGAATGAAGCGCACAACAAAGTGGGCAGCAAAGTGGGCATAGGGCTTAGTGAGGCGGAAAAAATAAACGACCCAAAAAAACGACGCGAACGATGTCGCGGCACGTAGTTAGAGACCTTACCAATACGCTATATACACACATATGAAACTTATCCCCAAATATATATATATATATATATACTAGGGCTTCGTGTTGCTCCGCACTACTAGCGACGAATTCTGAGAACTGCGTTCAATTGGCACAAAAAGGTGTGAGTCCGGAGGTGTCTATGACGGGCTGGATCGTATCGTTGTCTTTGTTGATTGGTGTTTTTTTGTTGTGCAAATCTGTTATGTTGGTACGATGTTCAACGTTGGCGAAATCAATGTCAGTGGATTCAAACACCGATCTTAAGATTGATGGTGGAATATCGTTCTCTGGTAGTCCATCCAATATGTCGTTATCAATTTGAATGTCCTTGTAACCCGTGTGATTTCTTTTTAGCCAGGTTAACCAGGTCGTTACTGCAAGTCTATGTACGTATAGCAAATTACATGTTTTTACGACATTAACGGGTGGATGTGAAGTGCCGACGAAGTGGACGGCGACCATATCGGATAATGAATCTAAGGGAGGTGGCCATTTGTTCAACAATTCGACTGCACGGCCTAGATTTTGAGCAAAACTCACCAAATTTCCTCTCAATGCGTGTTGTCCCTTTCCGCCTTTATTTATATATCATAATTTGAACAACATCACAGCATAAATTTAGAAAATCTCCCAGAAAACGTAGTGCCCATCACACCCGTTTCAAGAACGTTCGATTATCACCACACGGAAGATGAACTGAAAAAACCAAATAAATTCAAAATCAGCAGACGTCAATTGCCTCTGATACCCGCATACTGCCTAACTGACTACAAAGGCCAAGGCAAAACTTTCGACAGGATAATCATCGACTTGCAAAAATCACCAGATGGACACCCCTTGAACATGCACAACATTTACGTCACACTGTCTCGTTTGCGTTCCCTACAAGGACTAGTAATACTTGGGGCCATTAAGTTCGAAGACATCCAAGGAGCCAAATTCAAGACAGGCTCACTAGAGTTCATGGCTCCACAAGCCGATTGTAATGTCCAAAAACAAAAATCACACAAAACCACGGAACACATCAGCACGGTGAATACAAACCTTGCCGCCAAAACACTCCAACCAAGACACACATTCGGAGAAATAAAAATGCCAACCAATTCTGAAGCCGAACATCCCACACTGATAGAATCAAATGAAAACCAAACTTGCTCAGAATTAGCTCCCACACCGCTTGAAATCATAGAAATCGATTCTGAAGACGAACAATCCGACACAAATTTCCGCTAAGAAACATATTGGCACGAAGATCTCCTATTGATAGCGCACGACGAACAAATCATCTTGGATGACAATGGATGGTTGTGTGACCAGCATTTGGCGGCCGGGATGCAAATACTATTTCATCAGGAACTGGAAACACAAAACTACCAACAACATGCGTATTCGACTCTACTAGGCAGAACGAAATACACCAGAAGTGTTTGCAGCACGTGTTTGTCAACAACAACCATTGGATTCTAACAATGATAAATCCAAACGAAACTAATTGTCAATGTACGGTGTTTGATTCCAGCATGCCCACGGATAAGTGGCTACCGAAGGAAATAGAACAACATCTCACAAAATTAATCCCAATCCCACAATTCAATTATTTCTAGCCGATGTCATGCAACAGACTGACGGTTCATCCTGTGGCGTATTTGCAATAGCTTATGCCACGGATATAGCATTCGGATTAAATTCCGCACATTCCCGATACGCAACATCCACCATGAGAACCCACTTGAGAGATTTCATAAACAATCGAAGAATTGAGCCATTTCCAAAACAACATTAAATTTAAAATGGTGTAGTGTGCGTGGTGCTAGTTTCCTATTGCATGGGATCCAACCCAATGTTAGGAGTGCCATAGGTGTGTGCGTCGGTATTTGTTGTTTCCTTCAAGGCTCAGTGTAGGGATGCTATGGAGGGCTTGGGTTTCTCAATTTCTCTGAATGTTTTCTTTTTCTTTCCTTATTTCGGGAGGGCGATCATCTTTGTACTCTTTGCACAATTTACGGTGCTGAGTCTGCATCTCTGGTTTGATGTCCGACTTTGTATGTTTTTCCAGAGATTGTCCAATGGAATAGACATGTACGCTCTCTTCCTCGCATTGGCACTTTTGGGTCGCCCGATCCGAAGACAATACGAACAGCATTGAAATTTGCTTGAGCACTATCCGCCATGAAACCTGTGAAATTTGGAGATGGCAGCCCATGACACGTATCAAGGAATTCCACATGAGCTTCTGGGATTCCGTATCCTCGGATTGCATGTCACAAACTGCAATTGTCATAACTCGTTGGTACACTGGATCGTAGACATGACAAGCCATTGTCGTCCAATCCTTCACTCGTGGGGTGGTTATTTGATGTGATGTCTGATGCTTAACTAAGGACGGACGGAGGGGGAGGGGGAGGGGGAGGGGGAGAGGGAGGGGGGGGGCGAGGTGTCTGCATACCCGGCAGAAAAGGGGGTTCAAATCCCCCTCACTTCTTGGGCATAGATAGGGGTAAGCCTATGACAAATATACTTTTGCATAGTTCCTCATGTTTTTTGCATAGTATATATTTCCAATAATGAAAAGAAACACTGTATGTGTGGGGATGACCCACACCTTTTTGTGCCAATTGAACGCAGTTCTCAGAATTCGTCGCTAGTAGTGCGGAGCAACGCGAGAATTAGAAATCCTTACTCTTACCAGGAGAGTCAGATCGAAGAAGCAACGTCGTCAGAGATTGGGACGTTGCCTAATTAAGCCTCACAAGGATTATCAACGTTCGTACTACCAATGGCAAAATGAGGGAAAGCTACAGTCTTCGCTGAGAGCTCTCAGCTTGCAAGGTGAATGATGGCGGGAAACGCAAAGCTCCTGCAGTTCAATAATTGCAACAACTTCAAGAATTTGCTGCACTCAAACAGCCATTGCAACAGATAAGAGGGCTGTTGATACACAAAAATGTTTGAAATGATGTTTATGATCTATGGAGCTTAAGACGTTTCCCACTAGGAGGATCAGAATGCTTGGTCTTACCAGGAGAGTCAAATCGAAGAAGAAACGTCGTCAGTGATTGGGAAGTCGCATAATTAATCCTCACAAGGATTATCAACGTTCGTTGCAAAGTGAACGATAGCGGAAAACGCAGAGCTCTTGCAGTTTAAGAACTGCAACAACTTCAAGAACCGCAACAACCGGGCAGACCCTGCACGCTCTGGGAAAATTTGGTGCTTTGGGCGTTCTCGGGCGGGCAGTCTGGGCAGGGACCAAACAAAAATGTAAAATACACATCTGCTGTTTTGTTGTTTCGCGCAAGAAAAATGGCATAGTGTTGCCAAAGTTGACCCAATCAAAATGCTTATGTGAACCTTGAGCCCTACGACCAATCATATTTTTGGGGAATTTTATCAAAATATTTTTTGTCAAGTGGCAAAAAGTAAGCAAGTCTTGGGCCAACAGACCGATTGACTCACTAATAACAAACTACTCTTTGTCACATTTGGATTCATAATTCACTTGCATGGATATTGACAAAGTCCATATTAGGCATCCTTCATCCTTGTTATGTGTTATGAACCCACTCTAAAAACTCTTATAGGCATACTTATGACAGATCGTAAAAAAATCATAGTAAATCCAAAAAATATATTTCTTCTCACGGTTAATAAGCATGCAAATGCCATCATGCCACAATTGGTAGAAATTCTGACAGCAATGCTCAGGGAACTTTTAGTTTATGAATATCCTGCCAGAAATATATAGACACCAAGCTGTATTGATTATCGTTCAAACACTATGGCTGCCAGTCGATAGAGTATGCAATTCCGTTGCAATGTGCCAAAGCCATGACCAATGGGCTATGGCTTCCCATGACCAAGATGTCAGGACACTCTCTTTGAACTTCCTTGCATATCGTACTCTTTATATCTCCTTGCTTCAACCAGTCTTCAAATTCCAATTGTCTTTAAAGAAAACCCACACATGAGAAAAGTATTGTGTCCAGCTCTCTTGTTCACAACATTTGCGACACCTATGAGGGTTAAACTGATGTTTTCATTCAATGTACTAACACCCAGACCATGGACCTTTTTCCCCTTTTCCAGAGCTCCCAGGCTTAATGCACACGCATTGCGAACACAAACAAATGTGATGTGGTTGGGCGTTACCCCTTTGCGCATCATTTGCTCATAGGTCTCCTCCATCCCGCACCCTTGCTGTGCATATCCTGCAATCATCGCAATCCACGACACCACATCTCGTTCAGCCATACTGTCGAACACCCCCTTCATACATGGTCACGAGGGTATTGTTCAGAAGGACATTTGGTACAATTGCAACTCTTACAATGTCGCCATGCACCTCTTCACCCTCTTTCAGAGCTGCCAGGCTTGTACACGCATTGCAAATGCACACAAGCGTGAGGTGGTCGGGCTTCACCCCATCCCCCACCATTTGATCACAGGTCTCTAAGGCTTCCATACCACGCCTGGCATATGTTACCTATTTCTGGATACTTTCCTGTTGTCACATTGGCAGTATCATGTCAGTCACTCCAAACTATCAAAGGGTCACGCAACCAGCTAACCTGCAGAATTCAACATGGAAATTTAGGGCCAATTCTGATACGATGAAAAACAGGGTGAAATCTGTTGATTACCAACCATGTTACCATACCAAATGTACAAACCATGTTACAAACTCAATACAACTGCTCCCTCACAAATTTCTGACATCTGTCCTTACATCATTTGTGTTCATCCCTCCAGCAAGGCTCAACATAGTAGTGGATAGCATCACACAAGCTGATGCCTGCTAACAATGCTTTTCGCCACATGTTCTGCTACCCCCACATCTCCATGAAGTTTGCAGGAACCAAGCAAGGCCCTCCATACCCTAGAATCTGGTTGGATTGACATTTTGCTACTATAAACTCCTTTGCCTCATCTAATCGCCCTGCACAGCCAAGAAGGCGGTTTCACCCCTTCCCCCATCATTTCCTCATGTCTCCAAGGCCTCCATCCTGCGCCCCTGCTGTGCATACCCTGCAAACATCACAATCCACGACACCACATCTCGTTCAGCCATAGTGTTCAGAATGATAGGTAATCTGATAGGCATTCACCTTTTTGCCTTGGTTGTCCCGATTCCAGCTTTGGCAATGCAATCATGCACCTCTTTGCCCTTTTCCAAGGCAGCCAGGCTTGCATACGCAACATCGACTTCATCCCTCTCTCTTATATTTGCAACTGCCTGGGCAACTATGGCTCCGACTACTGCCTCTTTGGAGGATTCATGTTCTATCAGAGACTTGATATCACTACCCTCTACTCCCCAGTCTGCAGCATGGATACCCAGACCACAAACGAAGACAAGGAGCGAGAAAGAAGCAGCAGCGCGCGCCTGCGAGTGACAAGTTCGGGTAGTTTTCGACAGAATTTGGCGACGAAACGTGGCAACGATGATGTGGCGACGATGATGTGGCACTTTGGCACCCTATTCCTGCTCTACGCTAAACTAGCTTCCGACCTTCAGTCGTCGCTAGAATATATATATATATATTAGGAATTTTTCAGACCCTTTCTATATACATAGTCTATATGTGGGGGTATTTAATTAACCCCCTTCTGTTCACGCACAGGATAGGTACATTAACCCTTGGTGCACCCCCCAAGTATGAATGTCGCCCCGAGTGCCGGCCGTGATAACCAACAAAGGACTAGTAACCCAACCCCTATGTTGGAGCGCAAGAATAAGTGGCGCATATTTCAACAGTTTGTCTAGAGTTGAGTCAGCGGGGTAGTGATCATGGTAGTATGTGAACTCAATAAAGTAAATGGTAAGGTTCGGGGTTGGGGTGGTGGGCGGGGGGAGTTTATGGGTAGACCATGTATAAGCAAAATGTCTGGGCATAGTCTGGCGGGACAGGTGCAGGGGGAGTGGGGGCAAGTACAGGGGAGAAGCCAGTGCGGACCAACCCATTCATTTTATCAAAGTCCGTGCACACACAGGTATTAGGGGAAATGAGGCTGCCGACCTCTTTGCCCAGGAAGGTGCCGACGAACCCCCTATCGACCCTACCAATGACCTCATACACATAGCGCACACCCACCCATATTTCTGGCTCATATACCCCATACCCGACCCCCTTGAACCACGGCCCATACGCAACCTTTTGAAAACCCTCACTCGAGAAGCCAATAAGCAAACCTCGGCATCTGCTAGCCACACTAAAATACATATACAGAAATGGACACAATCTGCAGTGCTCCATAACAAACTCTCAAACTACTTCTGGCACTCCAAAGCAGCCAAATTAGACAGACCCTTAAATTCCGGTACGCCCAATATATGGAACACTACTGTAAACATGTTTTCTCGCCACGCCTCTTTCCCTCCCCGCATTGTCCCCTCTGTTCTCATCCCATTCTCATACCCACCAGGAAAGTGACACTTGGCCACACCTTCTCAGCAAATGCACTCACCCGGTCATCCATGGGCTTCGTATAACCCGCCATAACCACGCAGTCTAGCACATCCATAAACTTCTCATGCACCGCGCCGAGACCAGATGGTTCTCACTAATTAACGCTGGTACTTACCAATGACGACCCCCAGATAGCCAGGTTGGTGATGGCTGTGATGAGATTGCGGTCAGGGTGATGAAGGTGAGAAGATGGACGAAATCGGTGGTTGTGGACATGAGAAAGAGCGAGGTGAGGCTGTCTGTGAAGATATAATGTGAAGGAAAAAATGAGGTCAAATGGGAAAGTGCTTCAAATATTGCCATTAATTAGTTATGCGCGGAGTATGGCAGCAGGGCTAGGGAGTCTATGAGCGGTGCCCTGGTGGTAGCGGCATGGTATACTCCATAACCGGCATCGGAGCCGGTGAGGGAGGTGTCGGTGTAGTGGGAGTGGGACGGGGGAGATTTGGGGGGTATAATTTGGCGGTAGGATAGGAGGGTGTGGATGCTGCATAAGCGGTGAGCAGGATTAAGCATGAGCATGAGCACATATTAGCATGAACAGAGCATATTACAAGGAATATTCGTCGAATTTTGACCTTCACAACCTAATATTTGACTGTTTTTTCGTATGAAATCTAATCTCCATACCATAAAAAGATATACATATAAAATGGATTCAGTCAAAATAATATATACGGTGCAATGTATACATGATGATGTCATGAAATTTTATCATTGTAATGGTATCCTATATGTATACATATGTCATATATATACTCATATACACGCAAATGTATAAAATAATTATAATAAATAGTATTGGGATAAAATAAACAAATGACGTCTATTCAATTTCATCAATTCATGTTTTGTCAAACCAGAAATACAAATATACAAACAATTTGGAAGAGAAAATTTGATATCATTTAAAACCTAATGTTTTTATTCAAAACATTATAAACAGGTACAATATCTCCATAGTTTCAAACGGAAACTATGAATTTTGATCCTAAATTGTAACTTGATGTTCGTCGACAACATCATTATCCGTAAGCAACATATGATTTTGAAATGTTCATATAATATTTTTGGAATAACAATTTCTACCTCTATTTTTTTGTTGTGCCATATTTTGGTTTTGTTTGTCCCGACTATATTTCTCCACGAAATAAATATAGAGTCCACTGGAATGTCGTCTTCACCATCATCACTTGGTACCCAAGTTCTATACAAACAGTTGTTGTATCGTAGTGACACTACAATTACATTTTTGGGATGTTTTTGGGTGTTTTCGGCCTGTACCACATAATATGATTTAGCCATCATCATGCGTTTGTCGCGTTATGTTCAACACTTTGCCCACTCAAAATGGAACGCCATTTTGTACTTGTTCGTCCTCAATATGCCCACCCACAAAATGTCCTGCTTCGATGTCTTTCCATGGAGCAAATTCTTCGGATATTCCAACATTCATAGCCAAATTGACATCAGTTGCTTCTTTGTCCACTTCGAGCACTTCTTCAACCTTCATTTTCGTCTCTAAGACCTCTCACAAATGTAGGCGTATCATCATCGGAGTTCCAATCAAATACGTCCATGCTTGGTGTTGTGGTATTTTGCACTGTTTTGCATTTTTTGCAAGGAATTGTAACGTCTGCAGGTAATATGAAATCATCGACATGAGTTTCTTCATTTGTTGATCTCATTGATGAACTGACAGTTCGATGTTTGTAGCGTCGTTTGTGAGAATGTATGCGATTGACATTATTAGGGATAATAATATCATCAATATCTGTCTCAGCAACAACATTGTTGTGCCTCAACATCATAATTTCGAGTCACGTCTTCAATCTCTCCAAGTATCTGTGTTTTCGGCCACGAGATCATATGACAGAATTGATGCACTCTTCCATTGCATCCAAAACCCTTCGTGAATTTTGGTCTCTGGTACCAACACTTCTTTTATATGAACCGCAACATCATGTGGCTCAAAACAAACCAGTAATCTTTTTGCAACGATAACGCTGTCAGTACTTATCAATTCAACAAGCTTAATTCTGCAATCTGTACAAAACATTGACTTATTTATTAGTATATTTTCATAGTAACAAGTTATTTTACAGATATTAAATTCATGCAACTTTGAGTTTAGTAACTATAATTCTTGTTATTCATAAAAAGATAAAAGTAACATTTCAACATATGTTAGGATGTAGGGTGTTTATATTGTGCACATATCAATAACCGTAGTGCCTAATTTATTGTACCTTACTTTATATATGACCGAAGTTAGAACATAATTCATTATATGACCAAATCACAATTTAATCTTAATAAATATTATTTGTAACGTTAATCTAACCAATTCTACATATATGTCATTTTTTATTTTATTTTAAAAGAAATATTGCATTTATTGAGGGGAAAAAAAATAAAACCCCTTTTTGCACCATGAGGGCTACACACTGTAGTCAGTGAAGGGTAATCCAATACCTGCTGCTAAAGTGCAGCAGTGTGCTCATAGAGAGAGGACCTCTCGCAGCAACCTAGCCCTGTCCGAGAGACTTCAAAAAAAAATGTCTAAGCCTGCAGCTGAGATTACCGAGGAGCTAATCTACAGCTACGCTTAACGGAAATTTAGCCTGGAAGTAGTGGCGGGGTGCTTGACGTGTTTCCAGTTCACGTCTCTCTCAAATTCCGGCGAGGCCGTGGAGTGGAGCTTTGAGGTCTCTCCAACGCTGAGGGGGGAGAGCGTTCCAAACACAGTGTTCCTGCTCGTTGCTTTGACAAATGATGCCATGGCAAGCCCACGTCGTCCTGAATGTTGCATGGATTGATGGCACCTGCCTGGGGGTCCTGTGACAGTCTGCAACACATTCTGCCTAAGCTTTTTTCGACTCTGTTAAAAGGTCTTTATACACCATTGCCAACAAAGCTGAGGTGCTGATTGTCTCCTTGCTAAAGGTCTTTTTACATCTAGCACGCCATAAGTGCCATAACGTAGATGCACGAAGAGTCTCGAGGACCGGACATGGAAATGATCGGCCCTTGGTTGTTTTGTTGTAATTAAGTAGCAGATCTAGAGGGCCAATGGCCGAGAGACTCCAATGTCTGTAGAAGACCTTGATGAAGGGCCATATTTTGGCTGGAGCTATACAAGTCAGAAGGCAGTGCTCGTGAGATTCAATAATACCCGAGGAGCAGCATCGACACAGTAGAGCTTCATGGAATTGCAGCCATTCTCCCACTTTTAGTGCTCTGTTTGCTACTTGCCATAAAAACGTCGAGATCTTGGCCGGCCTAATTTTTAGCCAGATAGAAGACCAGATTGCTGACCAGTTCTCATTCAAGAAACCAAAGTGACTCCATTTGCTATTCCACTTAGTGGAGAGGGATGGCTGTATGTTAAGAGCCCTATAAGCCTTCTTGGGGGTGTAGGTAAGAAGGGGTGTTGCAGCGCGGCCAAAGGTCCATTCCCATTCTTTGGGGTCCAACTGGAGGTCCGCCAGAGGTCTTCCCAGGATCCACACGAATGTGGAGGCATTGACCCAGGACAGGACAGGTATGGTAAGAGGTGGTTGGGGATCAAAACTCTTTGAACTTAGATGACCAATTGCATATTCTCACCGGGGTATGATTGAAACGAGGGAAGAGGGTTTGGGATTGCGAAACCAAGATCAACACTAGAGTTTTGGGGTTGATATGGTAAGCGAACCCTGAGAAGTGGGTGTCTGTGGCAAAAATCACCAATAGGATGGTGAGTCTGTTGCTTATGACTCCTAATGTCCAGAAGTTCGTGGAGGGGGTCATTGGTCCCACGTGCAGCGACAGGGACCAGGTTTGAGGTATAGAATTTATGACCGCCTGCAGCCCGGCCTTGGCTCTGATTGACCCCAGAATAGGGCTAATTGTGTCAATATGCAGGAAGCCTGTAGGCGACCACATGTATTTTAGTTGACTGATGCCCCTGCTATCCCAGGCACACCACTTTTTTGCCAGCGATTTTTCAGATGGTGTGGGCATGTTGGTGTTCAAAAATAGGTGCTGGCGGAGGGTTTCCTCGTAAGTTTCTGGCTCTTTTTTGTGGAGAAATGGTCTCAATGCAGCCCAAGCTTTCCAGATGACGTTCCAAAGGGACGATCCCACCTTTTTGTGCTTGAATCCATGTGTGATCCAGTGAATGGAGGGGTGCCATTTAGAGGTCTTAAGGGGACTTGCCATCATCAGATTTCCCACCACCAAAAACTTCCACCAACCGCCTTCTGGGCCTAAGAATCTTGGCAGCCATTTCCCGAGGAGTGCTGTGATTTGGATCTCCGGGTCCAGAACCCCCAGTCCTCTCTATTTTTTTGGCTGGCAGATCTGTCTCCAGGAGACCTGTGGCTTGACTTTTTGGCCCACTTTGCTCCCCAAACAAAATTCCGCAATAAAGCTTTGTATTCACCGATTTGCCTTTTGGAAGGGCGCCAGGATGCTGCGTAGAACCATAGGCCAGCTGAGAGAATGTGGTTGGCCACAAGTGCACGACCTGTGATTGTAGAGCCCCAAAAAGTGAGGTTTTCTTTTGATCTTGGAAAGAATGGGTGACCTTGAAACCAGAGGCTTCACAGAAGGCCTCCAAAGTTGCTGCAGTTCTGTCCAGGTTGGTTTGGCTTGCTTGAAGCATAAGGAAAGTGTCATCTACATACATGGATTCCCTGATGTAAGCAGGCTGGTTAGTTATGTAGTTTGTGATTCTAAGACCCAAAATTTGCATGTCTGCTTGTAGCATGTAACCAAGCGTGTCGGCGGCAATAATGAAGAGGAAAGGAGCCAGGGGGCAGCCTTGACGGACAGATCGAAACAAGTTGAATGGCTTTGACACTGCACCGTTGATGATCACCCTACTGGTTGACCCATTCAGCAAAATGCGCACCCATCGACAAAAGGAGGGAGGCATACCAATCTTGGCCAGGGTGCCCATGAGGAAAGGCCATTCTACTCTGTCAAACGCTTTCTCGAAGTCTAGAAGGATTAGGGCAATAGCTTGCTGGGTTTGAAGGGCGTACTGGGGAAGCTCCAGTGCAAGAAGAATATTATCCATGATGTATCTCCCCTTAATAAAGCCCGATTGGCTAGGTCTAATGATTGATGGAAGAAGAGGCTGAAGACGTAGAGCTAGGCTTTTGGCTATAATCTTATAAGCAACATTGAGGAGAGTTATGGGCCTGTAGTTGCTTAAGTCCGTCATGTCTCCCTTTTTGAAAATCAGAGAGATGACTCCCTGTGACATGTTCCCCGGCATTTGGTTCACTTGAAAAATGTGGTTGGCCATGGCCCAAAAGTCAAGCGAGATGTCAGACCAAAGCTTTTTGTAAAATTCCACCGGGACCCCATCCAACCCTGGACATTTCCCATCTTTCAACTTGGAAAGGGCCAGTTCAAGCCCCCCTTCCATGAGAGGCCATAGGCGGGGCAATGAGAAGTGGGGAGTGCGCCAGGCAAGCATTGATTGTGGCTGATGCTACAGGTCTGTCACTCATAAAGAGGGTCTGAAAGTGGCTGGCAGCGAATGAAGCCATGGGTTTGGGGTTTGTGAATGACAGCCCCGAGGCCCAGTTAGCTAGTTCAGATATTGTCTGCCCTGCCTTTCTCAGCCTAGTTTTTGCAAAGAAGTACTTGGACATTTTTTCTCCCTTGGATGACCAGTTTACATCTGCTGACATCTTAAGCTTCTGCTCCTGCAGGTCTTGGAAGAATTGCAAATTTTGTTTTGCTTCCAGGTAGGTATCATAAGTTTCTTGATCACAGCGGGGAGATTCCATTTTTCTCTGACAGATTGAGAGGCACTTGATGAGTGCCCTTACCCTCCTTTTTCTAGTGGTGCAATCTCCTACTCATCTGCTGACCGGCTGCCCCCACTGCTTTGAGCTTGGTCATGAACTTATCTAAAGGGTTTTGGGAGACCGTGCCAGCCTGAGACCAAGCTGTCCGCAAGCCTTGTGTGAACTCCGGGATCTGTAACAGAGAGGCATTCATTTTGTAAAGACCCTTGCCCCTTGGGCGAGTGTTTGGAATATCCAAGGAAGCCTCAATGACGGCGTGATCAAAGCCGGGGTGGATGGGCTGTTGGGGTAGCCTCCAGGACCATTGGATACAGTCCAAGGAGGCGTAGAATCTGTCCAATCTAGCCATCTGGAGATCGACGAGGGCTCTGCTATTTGACCAAATGAAGACTGGGCCAGAGGGGGGCACAGGCCCCCGGTTTGCCACCACTACTACGTTTAGGGGGGGTTAGCGACGCCGGGACCCCGAGCGCGTCAGAGGCGACGACCCTCCTGCGACTGCTGTGCCGCGTAGGCACCCGGCCCGAAAATTGTGACGTCTGCGTGTCGCCGCAGGCGCCGCTCCGGTGACGCTTCGCCAGCTTGCGATTCAGCTACGTCGCTGCAGTTGGGGCATGACCCGCCATCAAGCTAGGGGTTGTGACGCCTGGGCGTCGCACGTACCCTCTGCGATGCTCCCGCAAGGCTGCGACTCCTGGGAATCGCAACAATACCCCCTCACACTTAGGCGCGTGGGGAGGGCCGAGCCAGCTCGCGCTAGGGTTTGCGACGTCCCGACGTTGCAGAAATGAGGTGCCAAAGGGAAGAAACATGACCTCAATGGGGACGTTTACAATAGGCCGGAAATTCAAGCGGCCAACGGATGGGATGCTATTCCGGAGGCCAAACCGTGGACTATGGGGATGTGTAAAAAATTCGTGAAAATGTGTCACATAAACCGTTTGTGGCCCAGGTCAAGGCATCAGATACACACTCGGAACAATTGCTGCGACGCCCCAACTTGCACAAATGCACATTTTCGCCAGAGGGCCGAAGATGTATACAAGACATTGTGGGGACAACCAAAGTTGTACCGAAACTCCATACCATATACATTGGCAGCCATGGTGTATGTTGAGGTTGTTTTGCATAGGCGTGTGGATTGGTAGACAGCCACAAAACGAAAAGGAGTGAAACAGTACAACCTTAGCGACATCCCCGACACATATGAGCCCCAGCCCCAAAGCCAGTTGAATGCAGCTGCAGCAACAGTAGCACTACCATCACCCCAACGCGAGTTGAATGCACCTGCAGCAACAGTAGCACTGCCATCGTCCCAACCTGTGTTGAATGCACCCGAAGCAACTACAGCACAGCCTTTGTTGGAAAACGAATTGCAAGCCAAAGACCGACGTATCGCGGAGTTGGAGGACATGGTGAATAGGCAAAGGTGTCAAATAGAGGAATTGGAGAGACAGTCCTCAATATTGGTCGACGATGTCATTGCACAAATAACTTGTGATATTCCTAGCCCGCCCCGGTCATCATTTGATGTTGCACAGGATGCAAGGCTTGAATGTGAACAGAGGACAAAAGGCAAAGAGCCTATGGTGGTGAGGGGTCAGTGTTCGAACAACTATTCAATCTGACACAACAATTGTTGTGGAAAATCTCATTAAGGAACGTGATACCGCAAGGGCGACTGCAAATCGGCTGGCCAGGGTAGTAGACCTCAAAAGGTTCGTGCCACGTGAAGAGAGGTGGTTGGAGTGGGTCATGTGGGCGAGAACTTTGGCATCAAAAGAGGTTCAGAAAGAACATGCACTATATCGACTACAACAAGCTGCACGGATGTCAGATCGTGCTGTGCAGAACATTTATGCAAGCATGCAGCGCTATGAGGCTATGCCACTAACCGAGAAAAAGAAATGATGAAGAAAGAAAAAAACGTGAAGGCCAAGACGTGTCCACCGCACTTGCCAACCATACAACCGAGTTTGACTCATTCACGGTGTGGGTTGATTTACATGGCATGTTTGACCGTTGTGAACATAAAGTTGGTGGAGGCAATGAGAGGAGGTTTACTATTTCATGAGCAGAAACCATGAGCCATGAGCCATGAGCCGCATGAGCGGTGAGCCGAAGTCTAAGATACGCGGATTTCATGAGCGGACTCCTCCAAATTTGGAAATGCGGCAGATTAAACAAGTATTAAAATAATAGTTTTTTATTTGACCTTGCCGTTTTTGGACGTTCCAGATCATGTAATGCGGCGAAGATATGTCGTCAGTAACAAGTCCGCTCATGGTTTTATAGATCCGCTCATGGAAATAAGTGACCGTGCAACGGGAAATCCAGTATACCACTGCAAAAGGACGTCGCATACTGGCCTGTATAGAGGATTCCGCGGTTTTACATGCCTTAACATTGGAATGAAGCTGACCCTTTTGCCGCGATTGAACCAATGGAGTCTGCACCAATACAGTCTGCAGTACTTCACAATTCTGTCTTCTTCGGGTATTCGGCGGGAAAGGTTTGCAACTGAACTGGGAAATAGGGTGCCGCATTAGGGTTCGCACGTGCGAAATTTCGGAGCGGGTTGGTGTTGGCGAAGGCCGCCTCTGGGGGTACCTACGACGATACTTGGAAATTCGGCGCCGCATTTCCTTGTCGGAGGTCGAATGGGGAGAGCAAGTTTTCGGAAAGCAGAAAAACATGAACCCTCCAACATACAAAAATACATGCACGTGGAAACAAGTGAACGATATAGTAATATCTTAGTTCGATCAAAACAGGTTACTGGTAGGCAAGACATATGTCGGACCTTTGTGTGGCCAGAGTCTGAGGTACTGGCAGCAGTACAGTTCTACTATCCGATGGGCGTACCATTGTATGTGGACCGCAAGCCAAGCTCACTGGTCCCCTGGATCCATATTCAGAAGAGTGTGAACCTCCTGGGGGCTCAACCCTGGTGCATGTATGAAGTGATGAGTTGTGGAATTACAACGGAGTCTCTTTAGGTACACGTAGTACAAATGCTTGCAAGGGCAGTATGATGCCCCCTTGTTCGCCATGATCTGGAAGTCGGTGCAATTGCAGGTGGGTAATTCTGAAATGGTGATGGTGTACACCTCATTGCGAACAGCTGAGCCCGCCGTGGCCATCTGATACACACGCCCGAATCCTGGTGGGGGCACTTCTGTCGAGCTCTGGATTGTACAGTTCATCCGAAGTGCATTCCCCATCCTTGTCTCGTTCACTTTTGAGGGAGGTCGCCGCCTCTTCGGTTTCCCCCAACGGTGTGTAGGATGCTTAGAGCTGTCGTGTCCCATTGTTCTTGCTCTCACAGGGGTCGGTGGTGGAGGCTGTGGAAGCGGAAATGGTTGTCTGGGCACGTCAGTGCGCTGCACCATCCGAAATCCTGCGGCGGTAAGGGCGTCGGCCTCAACCTGACTCAGATCGCAGCCTGGTTCCACCGGCCACACCGGGGGAGCCTCTGGCATTGTCTGTATGCCGTACTTGGGCTTTCCATACACGCAAGTCATAATGTCGTGCCTGCAGAACCAGAACTGGGTGGTTGTCGCCTCCGCAAACTTTGCATGGACAAATCTTCCTGTAAAAGTAGGAGCAGGGACAGCCCCATCTGGATTCCTCCTTATCATCTCTAAACAACGTTGCCGTGTATCCACACGAATTGCGGAACACCTTCCTCGAAACGACGGCTTTGTGCGAGCAATTCTCCACTGTGAGGCAGACACAGTCGTCTCCACAATGGCTTGGCCATACTGCATAACAGCGGGCGGAATGTGGGGCAAGGGAGCGGTGGGAATTTGTTGCACGAAATCCCCGGTTGAAGGCGACGGCGATCTGGAATTTCTTGGGCTTCCACTGCTGGAAGACACATTGTGCGGCAACATGACGGGACCTCGAGGTGCTGTCCGAATGTTCCTGTCGGATCTCCAGGAATCCTCTTCGCACCCGGGTTCCTCTTCAATCCTCCGCCTGACAGGGCGAGTCCGGACGTCCCCCTCTAGGTGTTCACCTCTGCGGTGCAGAGGCGTCCCTTTGATCTTCTCTCGCAATGCTGTCGCCCATTTCACTGGATTCTTGGACCTCGAAGCTGTTCGTACCAACAATTCCTCCCTGTCCGGCCCAAAGCCCCATTGTTTGCCGCTCAGGAACTTGTAGTACGTGGCTTGCTGCATGATTGCTCTGTCGATGTCCTCCGTTGTGGCCGTCACTACGTCCACCAGATGTGCGGCAGAAGACGCTCGCCAGGAGGAGTGGACCGATTCTGCCATATTCGTGTTCGGCATGTCCGTGTCGGAATCCAAGCACCGCTCCTAGAAGGACACAAACAACGGTGAGGGACCAATCGAAATGTCCGTAACAGAAAGACAAATGAACGAAAATGACAGCAGCCTACCTCCCGCATGTACTGTCCGAACTGTCGATACCGAAAATGCCACCACCCCAACCAGCTGTGCAATGCTCCCAGATTGGTTGTCTCCACTGCACCTGACGTGTTCCACCAAGCCTCGATGATAGCAAACTTAACCTCCGCGTCATCAAATGTGGGTGCATCCTTCCACGCCGTACAAAGGACACGGTGTTCAGCCTGGAATGAGCTAGCAACAAATTTGGTAGTGTAGTGGGATAGACTCTGCATCCAATGGAATCCACAGGATCTCTCTTTCCCCTCCATTGGAACATTGGGGTCCTCACCGTACACACGCCGCACCGCTGCCCAGTTGGCCTGAGCGTTGTCTGCCATGAATCCCCTGAAATTGGGCTCTGGCAATCCCGCCCTTGCCATCTGCTGGTTTATGCCCTCCCACAGATGCATCTCGGACTGTGTGTCCTCCCCTTTCATCTCGCAGATTGCAATCGTCATGAGCCTCTTGGAGTGATAGTCATAAACATGCGCACCCATAGTCACCCACTGATGGTTTGTAATTCGCTTGATGTGATCAAACATCACCCAAGCATTCGACAAGTTTCCAGTTGTCATGCGAGTGACCAAGTCGACTCCACTCCCAGGCCCACACGTCGACATTTTGAAAATGTAACAACGATCGGATTCGCTGCCTTGCCCTGGAAACCTGCTACCTTGGATGTAGTCATATCCAGTCATTCGTTTCACCTCCAGGATTGAGTACATGTCCGACCCCCTGCCGAACTCCTGCTTGCAAGATACGATGTGATTCCGCACATTCGGACTACAAACGTGCGAGACGGACTCCAAGAGGTCACGCATCTCGTCTTCGGTCAAGGGCTCTCGGTCGGAACCATCTTCAGACATGATTTTGCCAAGAGCAATCTTGTGGGCTGCCTTCAGCTGAATCTGCTTTGGTCTGGCTCCGGGGCTCAATTTCACCTCCTCTTTTATGATGTCGTGTGCTTCCTGCACAGCCTCACGCATGTTGCCTCTCGCCAAGGGGTGGCAGTGGACCCCAACGTGTATGCAAGCTCTAGTCAAGTCCGGGAGCAAATGGATAACGTAATATTGCTTGGCTCTGCACATGGACATGCACGTCGGTGGTTCTTTGCAATGTGCACACTTGAAAGAACCCGCAGGAGCTTGGCTGGAGACAATGAATGGATGATGCGTTGTGCCAGTCCAATCCGTCTCGTTTCTCCGCCCTCCTTTGGAGAGAAAGTGGAAGCAGGTGGGATTGAGGCACCTCAGCTTCCCCGCACAGAGGACATATCGTACACGAACACCATCAGCAATTTTCGTGCTACTGGTCTTCGTCACACACCAGGGGTGTCCGTCATGCTTTCGATCCATGTCTGTTAACATCCCGGAGGCTTTCTTTGACGAAGAAACAGGTGGAAACTCGAAGATGACATTGCCATCGACTTCGGGAGGCAGAAAAGTTACCTTTCTGACTGGGAATTTGGCATAGTCGAGAGCAGCCAGCTCGGAGCGAGAACCATCGAGGTGATGTTGTCGTAGGAGCTGCACAATGGACCGGGTTGGAGTTATGCTCGAGGGCACATGCATAGCACCTACAGAGACGTCCATGCCGGATTTGAACGACCGTGTGGAGGACATGGGTACCTCAATGCAATCATCTTCCTCGTCGGAAATGTCGAATACGTCCACACGAGAAGCTATGGAGGGTCTTGACGGTCCAGGTCGGGAATGATTATCGTTGCATACCTCTCTGTTGGCAGTGGCCGCCTGTCGGTTTCCGGACTCCTTTGTGGATGGTGTGGGCAGCGACTGATTCGGAAAGGGAATGGGCATTCCCACAGCTCGGTACAGGATGGTGTCTGACGGGGGAACGTGCCATTCGATTCCGCAACCTCCGTCGTTACCTAGCACGACAATGGTCTCGTCAACCTGTCCAGGAACATCCTTCCTTTCTTCTTCCAAATAAACTGTGCCCGGTTTGAGCTTGAATTTGGAACAAAGGTAAGTTTCAGTCACTCTGCAAAGTCCTCCCTCGTTTGGGATCCAGGCTCTCCCAAGTTGCGGAGGACAGCAAACTATAGCGTAGGAATTCGGAGCCATCGAACACCGCACGGAGTTGGCAAGTGCGAGGTTCAGTATAGCGACAGACCAAGGCTCACAGGCACCATCTAAGTGGATCTGCGGAGTCCATCGACAATTGGAAGTCGCACATTGAAGTGGAAAGTATTGTTTCAAGCTACATGCATGAAGGTGGGAGGTTTGATTCCATAGCCAGTGAGTAGGACAATGATGGCCGATTCGGCGACGAAATAACATCTCCTGACAGTTTCTCCTGAGGGTGGATCCAGCAGTATTCTCGGTGCAGACAGGAACGTTCGCGCTGACAAGTGCCAGGACTGCTGGTTAAAACGGTCAGACAACCAAGTTGTGCTCATCAAGACTGGCCGCAATTGTGTTGTTTCGGAACAATGCAACCCATTGAGGTTCCAGATTTCCCGTCACGAGTGATTCTGTCGATTGCTGGTGGACGGAAATACGGCGCCGCATTTCCGTATTGCATCTTGGTCATGCAACAGAGCGACGGAAATGCGGCACCGAGTTTCCGTCCGGGGGAAACCTTTATACTCTCCAGAACGGAAATGCGGTAACGCATTTCCATCCAGCAAGCACGGTATGTGAAGGTGGAACGGAAATGCGGTACCGCATTTCCGTTCTGATTGAGATTTATGAACAACGGGAACAGAAATGCGGCACCGCATTTCCGTCCGAGTCGCACTTTTCGACATTCCAGAACGGGAATGCGGTGCCGCATTTCCATTTTGTATCTGATGCATGGAGCTGAGGGATAGAAATGCTGCAGCACATTTCCGTCCTTAAAAGACATTCATACTCTCGAGAACGGAAATGCGGTACCGCATTTTCATTCAACAAGCACGGTATGTGAAGGTGGAACGGAAATGCGGTACCGCATTTCCGTTCTGATTGAGAATTATGAACAACGGGAACAGAAATGCGGCACCGCATTTCCGTCAAAGTCGCACTTTTCGACATTCCATTAAGGAAATGCGGCGCCGCATTTCCATTTTGTATCTGATGCCTGGAGCCGAGTAAGATTCCGACAGCTTCATACAGCGCAATTCCGACCGGTTGAGACATTCACACTATCCAGAACGGAAATGCGGCACCGCATTTCCGTTCTGACTGAAAATCGTGAACTATCTGAACTGAAATGCGGCACCGTATTTCCATCCGAGTCGCACCTACCATCATTCCAGAACGGAAATGCGGCACCGCATTTCCGTTCTGACTGAAAATCGTGAACCATCGGAACTGAAATGCGGCAACGTATTTCCATCCGAGTCGCACCTACCATCAGGCCAGAACGGAAATGCGGCACCGCATTTCCGTTCTGACTGAAAATCGTGAACCATCGGAACTGAAATGCGGCAGCGCATTTCCATCCGAGTCGCACCTCCCAACATTCCAGAACGGAATGTATTAGATTTAAAAGGGAAATGCGGCACCGCATTTCCGTTCTGATGAAATATCCTGAAACATCGGAATTGAAATGCGGTACCGCATTTCCGTCGGAGTCCCACCATCCGACATTCCAAAACGGAAATGCGGCACCGCATTTCCGTTTTGTATGTGAGGCATGGAGCTGTGGAACGAAAATGCGGGAACGCATTTCCGCCAGCGTCAGACGTTAATACTCTACAGAACGGAAATGCGGTACCGCATTTCCATTCTGACTGAAAATCGTGCGCAACGGGTACAGAAATGCGGCACCGCATTTCCGTTCGAGTCGCACCTTCCGACATTCTCGAACGGAAATGCGGCGCCGCATTTCCGTTTTGTATATTCGGCCTGGAGCTGTGCTACGGAAATGTGTTGCCGCATTTCCATCCATGTGAGACCTTCAACCTTCCAGACCGGAAATGCGACACCGCATTTCTGTCCAGGTGAGACCTCTATACTTTCCCGAACGGAAATGTGGCACGGCATTTCCATTCATCAACTAACGTATGTGAAGTGGGAACGGAAATGCGGCGCCGCATTTCCCTTCTGAATCTCATACTTGGAGCTGTGGGACGGAAATGCGGCACCGTATTTCCGTTCAACAACTAAGGTATGTGAAGGTGGAACGGAAATGCGGTGCCGCATTTTCTTCCAACAAGTACGGATGTGTAGCAGAGTGATCGTACTTAACGGAAATGCGGCGCCGCATTCGCATTCTCGCTCCAACTCATCAGACGCTGGGACGGAAATGCCTTGAAATGTGAACACGTGGAGCAACGGAATTGCTGCACATGTCGGCACTCTATCTGACTGAAGGGGCATGAGGCGGCGCGGCCTGACCGTTGGATAATGATGTTTGATTTTCGGACGGCGGGCGTACCCTCAACGATTCGAATTTCGTAATGACGCAAACTCCACGAGGAGACACTTTCGTCCAACCTTTCGAACCCAAGTGGTGCATCACCGCCGTTTCATCTACTTTTGTCGTGTCTCCTCAGTCACCCCTCTCGCGCCCTTTCCATCTGCACTCTTTGCCCCTTTTCCCTCTCTCTGTTCTTCTTATGCTCGAACCTGAGAGGGGGGGAGTTCGTGCACCAGACAGGAGACCTCGTCGCAAGCTCCGGAAATTATACTTCGGACGTAGGCCAATGCCGAAGGGGAGGAAGCAGATGCGTCTACAGGAGGAGATTGCCATCTCCGAGCAGCAGGCCACTCAGGCAACCCAGCCACCAGTGAGAGCTCCATGCGATCGGGCTGCGCGCAGCTGATCGAGCACCGAACCCCCCATTTTGCTTCTGTAATTCTTAGACTGAATGCTAGGAGACTTGAATGCAGAACATGTTTGCATGCCTAACAGGAAAGGTGGACGTGCTGGAGGGATCGCAGGAATCCGAAGAGCCGCAGGAAGAGTCCGAGGAGCTAGCTGCAGCACGTACACCCACCCGATCCCCGAGCGCGGGTACTCCTGCCGGGCCTAGCCCTCTGCGATTCAAAGACGCGTCTTCGAAGGGCAAGTTCAAAGTCTCAGAGATCGACTCGCGTTCTTCGATCATGGAGAATCGCCAGCAGGGGTCGGGCCCTTCTCCAGCAAAGTCGAAGAAGAAGCAGCCCGTCCCTCTACTGGCTTCTGAACCGGCTCAGGCCGATTCACCCCCCCCAACGCGAATGAAGCAGCAGGGTAGAAGACAGATTCTATTGCAGCAGACACCTTCACCTGCAAGGATGAGGAAGCAGAAGGCAATCAGGGCGACGGCCGAACAATCTCCCGCAAAACCGCTTCCACGAGCTGAAGCTCAGTTCCTGGAGGATTTCCCGCCTGCAGATGTTGGGGCCGACTCTGCTGCAGCGAAGGCAATGGGATCGACCGTTGATCTCGATTTGGTACCGGAGGAGGGTGCTGCCGCTGAACGTTCGCAGGCAGACCTCACCACCGATGAGCTAGCAGGCCCGGAGGAGGCCTCTGCAGTGGCAGAATTGCCCGCACACAGGCCCCAGAGTGCAGCTCCAGTTGAGGATGCTCCACCTGCTCAGCCACTACCGCACCTACAGACATGTCTCCGGAGGATTTCAAAAGTGCAGCGGATAAAATGTTGGAGGAGACACACAGTAGCATTGGCAGAGTTCTGGGCAGCAGGGTATTCCAGCGGACTCTTCGAATCCCACTCTGTCGCATGGTCTCCCTTCCCATCGTCAGGCAGGCCCTTCCCGGAGATGTGGATAAGCTCAAGTTCGCATTTCGAGAAGGGTACCGTCTGGGATCGGCAGCGTTTTACGTTTCCATAGAGAATGAGGACGGCGAAACCCGTGGACCCACTGCCGATGAATTGTCAACGTGGGATACCCACTGGCACACTCGCAACCACGAATTCGAGGCGACGCTGAAGGGTGATCCCGACTTCGGCCATATGTCGGGAAAAATGTTCTTTGTGTGGGACGGGAATCACCGACTTCTCGCCTGGTGGGAGTACATCAAGCAGAACCATGCCAAGCACATTGGCTGGCATTACATGGTGGAGTGTGTCATCCTCAAGGTGAAGGCGGCAGACTCCTCCCTCCTCAAGAATGCCATGGCGGACCTCAACTCGTAAGATACTCATACCCTCCCTAGCACATTCGAAATGCGGTGCCGCATTTCGGTTTCCATTCTGGTTTGATTCCGTGCTTCCGTGTACTGAACTGGAGAGTGTGCCTTGCAGGGTCACTGAGAATGCGTACGTGCATACCCACATGGCACATATGCTGTACAGGGTGAGGAAAACTGGTCTTACTGATCCGCAGATGTTTGCGGAAATGCTGGAGCCGGAGCTCATTCAGAAAGCCGTTGCAAAAACAGACCGGACATGGTATCGTCTCACTATGGATGGAATGGTGGAGGTGATATACGAAGTAAGTCGTGCTCCAATTTCCCTCTGCTCATCCTTCCCCAATTTCCAGTAATGTTTCCACATGAATCGAATGTAACGCTTCTGCATGTTTTTGTTGGCAGTCAAACATCAAGCTGGATTTGGCCCATGCCAAACGCTTCTTCATGGAAAGTGAGGGGCAGGTCAAAACGTTGCAGTCATTGACTGAGCACTTGAAGGAAGCCGGTGTCAAGTCCAGAACCAAATACAAGTCAAAGCTTGTGAAGCTGGTGGCAATTGCAGATCCGGCACTTGGAAAGGACTTCATCCCCGAGATTGCAAAACACTATTCTCGGGCCATGCAGCCGACCATGCAATTGGAGAAACTGCATCACCTCTCAACGGCATGTGTGGAGGCGAAAGAGAAGGTGAGGTTTCAATGCACTGAATTTCCTTCCTAGCAATAGCCACTCTCTTCCAGCCACTGACATTGGATCGGAAATGGCAGACACGGTGGCTGTCGATCTGGAATGCATCCGAGAGCATAAGGACAATGTGGTCTTTTCCACTGGAAGTTTCCGACCCTGCAGTGGATGTGTGGCTCAACCGTATGACTTGGTGGTTCCAGGTAATTCAAGGTACTTCCCCAGATTTGCTTTTCTGACATGAATTCCCTGAACTGCTACGTGACAATGCATTTGGGAATGGCAGGTAATGTCGAATGCAAAGGAGCAAGTCGTAATGCACACAAATTCGTTCGGCTTGTACGTCAAATGGGATGGAACACAGACATTGGAAGACTACGTGACACGTTTCAGATGTGCGTACAAGGACAACCTTTTCGCCAGAGAGCTACAGACAGCAAGAAGGAGCGTGGAGTTTACACATCAGGAGGGAGCGGGGAAAGCTGCAATGCGAATTGTTTACAGGTGAAGCACAGCTGCCCTTGTATGCGAAGCCTGGTTACGAGGTTTGTCTCGGAAATGCGGCACCGCATTCGCATTTTATGTTTTCGGTGGCACTCTGCCAGTAGGTTGGTCTCAAGTTTTGCTCACGCATGCTGACTGCCTTGCAGGTATATGAAATACGTGCTCCTTCAGACAGGGGCCCTGGCTCAAGAGCCCCCGTTCTTCATGGCTTGGACCGTGGCGGGCCCAAGCTGTGTCTACACACCCGAGATGCAGAAACAATGGCATCCCGCGCATCTCGTTGGATGCCCGTGGTACCTGGACATGTCTGGCGGTATTGTTGACGAGTCTGAGAAAGATCTGCACGCCTTGGCAGAAGAGAAGAGAAAGGAAAGACGTGTCCCTGCTGGGCCAAAGTCGGCAAAGGAATCTGCTGCTCTGGAAGAATCCAGAAAGGCAGCTGAGATGGCACAAAAGACGGTGGATGCAGCTGTGCAGGCCCAACAGAAGGGGTCGAAGAAGAGGACTCGCCAGCAAGGAGCAGCTGTTGTGACACCCGCCAAAACGAAGAAGCAGAAACAGCCTGTTCAGGAAGAGGGTGAGGAAGAGGACTCCGATGGAGACTTTGCAACCAGCCCACCCCCCCAAACGCAGGCTGCCTCCCCTGTGCCCACCGTTGTCACCAGAGGCACGAGAACTGGCTCGGCAAAGAAGGCACTCTTCAACCCCCCAGGGGGGCACCCTTTCGAGCCGGTGGAAATGAAGAGGCCGAAAGTGGCTCCCGAAACTGTAGTCCAGTGTGTAAATGAGAGTTTCTTGGCGGCTTTGGATGGACGGGCAGCCAAGTTGGCATACATGAAGACCATGGAGGGTCTGAAGGGCAGAGCACTGAAGAAGGCGACTGCCGAAGAGCCTTCCGACACCCCAGGATTTCAGAATATGGTCTCGTTCTTTGAGAGGGTGTGTGCAGACAAGGATTGTAGGAGGGGCGGAAATGCCACCGAGTGGTCTTGCGATATGATCATCTTGGATATTCCGGACGGAGAGCCTGTGGAAGGACTGCAAGCTTTGCCATCTTGGAACAGGTACTCGGAGGACTTTTGGAAGAAAGGATTCGGGCTTGCCCGCATGGTGTTGGACGACAGAGGCTGTGTGGTTGTCCTGGCGAGCAGAGGAAAAAACACTCAGACAGGAATTGCGAAGTGGACCCGCAAGAGCGCCGTCCCGATTCTGAAAAAGAAGTGGACGTGCATCAACACACTGGGCCTTCGGTCGGAAGGGAAGAAGGTGATTACGACACTGGCACTCGTCCATTCATTTGCTTGGGTGCTTTCAAATGCGGTGCCGCATTCGGTTTCTAATCGTTTTCCCCCTGTGTATGCAGACGAAGCAGTTCGATGCATACTGCTTTGTGAAGGAAAACTCCACCTTTGCTTTCCGGAAGGAGGGAGGAAAGGTTGACCCAACTGCGACCCACTCGATTACGACGTTCTGTTCAACAACGTTCCCAAGGAACTTCTCCCTCATAGCCTCACTTCAACGGAACCCCTGCGGTACTCACGGACTCGGAGCCCTGCCTTCATTCAGACAATTATGGAGACATGCACAGACGTGGAGGGCACAGTGCTGGACCTCATCTGTGGGACAGGTATGCAGAATCTTGATCTCTGCTGTTCTGCAAATTCTCGTTAGGATGTAGTTCGCAACATCTGAAGCGCCATGTGGTAATGTGTGGATGGCATTGTAACAGGTGCCTCAATGTGGGCTGGGCGGTTTTCCGACCGGCACCTCTTTGCCTACGAGGAGGATTCATCCGTGTGGGGATCCCATCTGGAGGGGCTGCAACGGAATGTGAAGGCTCCCGACAGAGCGGAAGTCTCCTCGGATTCGTCGGAGTCCGAGGAAGACACAGTGGACATTGATGCAGAGGAGAACCCGGAATACGAGTGAGTGCAAACATTGTAAGTTTGCAAAGCCTTCTGGGTCATTTATGTCAAAGGAATTTCCCGACTGTGGTTCTCATTAGTCTCGTTGATGATTGTCATGTGCAGGATTGCAGGGTCCGGGTCGAAACATGTAGGGCCTACACTTCCTGCCAGGAAGAATGTCCCGTTCTTTGCGAGGGCCGACTTCATGACGAGCCCGGTGAGGGACTACTCCCTTCCTAGTTATGCAGCTAAACTCGCAAATACAGCGATTAGAAGAAGTGAGAATCCCAGTAAAGTAGAGCAGATTTTGGAGAGGGCTAGGGAGGACAGAAGGATAAGGAAAGAGTTGGCAGCAGCTCAGACAGGTAGACGGGTACGAAAGTACATATGTGATTCAGCGGATGAGAGCGACGCAGACAGGGAGGAGGACGACCCAACGGAGGTGAGATGGACAGTTCCGCAAGGGGAAGATGGGATTTTTGAAAGCCTGGCCAACGAGCAGTCCGCTGGAGATGAGAGAGGCACTGAGGGGGTGGAGGAGGAGCAGGACAGTCTAGAACAGGATGAGGATTCCGATGATTTTCAAGATTAATAGAATTTTAATGAAGTCTCTGTAAATGTAAATTCTCTTCCAGAGTATATAAAGAAAATTCTGCCCGACATTCGTGACCCCTCTCCAGTGTGCATTCCAGCCACACAATCGCCCAAACCAGGACGCTCCCAAAATCAGAAATGGGTCAGGGCATTTCCAAAATTTTGGCAACTCTAAGAACCTCTTTTGGAAATGCGGCACCGCATTTCCAAAACAGGGGAGGGACTAATTTTCCATTTCAATGTTGGCATAGTAAAAAGTAATCTGAATTGGGAATGCGGTGCCGCATTTCCAAAATTTCCTTTGTCCACACGCCAGTTTTGGCCTCTCCCGCTCATTGCATGGATGCCACCACGCTTACAGAGGTCGAACAAGGAGGTCGAACAAGGAGGCCGACATGGCGGGATTGGAAATGCGGTGCCGCATTTCCATATTGGGGATGGTGGTTGTTCGAACTGCAGACCCATCAACAAAAACTGGCACCGCATTCCATTGTAAAAAAAAAGTCGATGACGGACATGGAAATGCGGCGCCGCATTTCCAGAACGGACATCGCAATTTGTCAATTTGCAGACCCTCTCTCGGAAATGCGGTAACGCATTCCATCGCGCTGGTCGGAAATAGGTGCACTTTTCGAAGTGTTGGACGGAAATGCGGCACCGCATTCCCTTGTCCAAAAAGAAGTTTCCATTGCCAAGCTTGGAAATGCGTCGCCGCATTTGCAATGCCAACCTCGTTTTCTGATCAATTTATAGACCCGTGTTGGTATTTCGTGTACCTGGACGGAAATGATGCACCGCATTTTCTTGTCCCACATGGAAATGCGGTGCCGCATTTCGATGTCCGACATGGAAATGCGGTGCCGAATTTCGATGTCGGACATGGAAATGCGGCGCCGCATTTCGATCCCGACATGGAAATGCGGCGCCGCATTTCGATGCCGACATGGAAATGCGGCGCCGCATTTCGATGCCGACATGGAAATGCGGTGCCGCATTTCCAAGCCGACATGGAAATGCGGCGCCACATTTCCATGCCGACATGGAAATGCGGTGCCGCATTTCAATGTCCGACATGGCGTTACTCTGGTATATTCTTGACACATGACTCACATACCGGTTACTCTGCTTTATTCAACCAGACAGACAAATTGTAGAAATGAGACATCAAATTGTAAACAGTGGGCCAAATCCGAGAGTTATTCAACACAATGAAACACAGTCATACAGAAGTGAGGTACATTCCAGGGCACACTCCAGGGCACATTTAAATTTCCCCCGTACAGGATCCTGGACCGATGAAGATTGGCTGCTGCATGAATGTAGCCGTTTCAGTTTCCTACCCTGCCATGCAAACTATGGGCAGTCACTGCCAGGTGGGCCGATAGCCACTGGACACGACGAAGTCCATCCCCTCTTCGATGTAAATGCGGCGCCGAATTTCCATCCGGGGGGATGGACTTCGGTGGCAGATCTCAAACTATAACTTGTTGATGAGAAAGATGTATGGCTTCATCCACCGCTGGCGTGATGAACACGTTCCACCTCCGTCGGTGGGTACGTGTGACCCAGATGCTCCATTTTGGAGGCCGGACTGCTCTTCCGCTTCGTATCTTTTCCAAAATCTAAGGGCTTCGTAGCTGTCCGCAAGGTCATCGGCATCCAAGTCGTCCTCAGGTCCTCCATTGCAAGGATGCCGTGCTTCCGGAACCGGGACGACTGCCCCTTTGGAGGCATCGATTATGCAATGTATTCGGCCACATCGGGAGACATTGTTATCTGGTACACAGATTACACAGAAGATACTGGTTCGATTGTGGAAACATTGGTGGCTTTTGAGTATATCGTAGGCCACTACGCCTTCGAGCGGGGTGACGATCTTGGTTTGAGGAGTCCGTGGCTCCTGCGCATCCTCGATTCCGATTTTCCCAGCTACGACGGTCACCCATGCAGAAGAAGGCGCACTGCTATGCTGTTGCGGTGGAACTGCTGCCACTGGACGTGGGTGGACTCCATCGGAGAGACCTATTCTCCTCGAGGAGTGCGCTCCTCTTCTCCATTGTATGGGGACATTCGCATTGGTGTGGACGACGAAAACGTGAAGATTTCCATATTCGATGGTGGTATGATTGAAGGGCAGGACATTGTGGTGAACATCACTAGGGGCGGTACAACGGCTGCAATCGACTTTACATGGAGGAGCCCCAGGACTCATGAGCTAGTTCTGAGAGCAGTCGAAGTCCCATTGACAACGTGACTTGTATTCAGTAGGCACAGGGCTCAAGATTTGAGGGCACAATCAGCACAGTAGACGTGCTTCAAATGCAATTCATGTGGATCAATAAAAACCTCATTGTGCCCTCTTTTTATTCTATTCTGTGTCCATTGTTCCGAGAATGCGTCATTGCTCATTTCGTTTGGGATTGGGAGTGTGGGTGAATTTTGCAAATGGCTGGTAGGCTGAAATGGGCCCCCATTGTACAGAGCAATACCACCCTACCATTCGCGAAACATTGCCTTTCAATATATAATTCTAAATAACATTGCCGAACCTCCTTCATCGGGAGGTCCTTCTCCCCCTATGACCGTGGCACCCTAAACCCTATTCCCGCGGACACTCATTTCCGGAAAATAGTGCTGCTCATGTTTTTTTCCACACTTACGACTCTGCTCATGGCTCATGCCGCTCATGGCTCATGGCTCATGAAATAGCAGCCCCCAATGAGAGAATAATTTGGGAATTTGAAATGGAGGAGGAGTGGGATACTAGTGAGACACAAATGTCATCTCACTTGTTCGACAACAAGCGGGTGGAGTGCTCACGTCCTCCAATACCATCATGGATCAAAGATGGCTCGTGTTGTCCAGTTTGCCTTAATCCATACGGTCTGGAGGGTGCATACTTGTTGGGAAGTTGTGGACATATGTTTCACGTAACTTGTTTGAAGTCGGCGGCTCTAATAAGCAACACATGTCTGTCATGTCGTGCGCCAATCCACCGACGTTACTATGAGCTATTTGGGTTGGAGGATGTGATGCCCATAGGGTATGAGCTCAATCGACACAATTTCCCTTTGGACCAGGAACCTCACAATTTTCTGAACGGCAAACACTGGGGGAAGACGTTGGCATGGAATGCTGATACGAGGATGCATGGCATGATATCCGATCGAACGTTCGATATCAATGAGTTTTGGATGACATTTAATTGGGAAATCACAAAACGTGCTCGTTGCATAGAAGATCCAGATCAATGGGAGTTGTTTTGTCGAAACCTTGGAGGTTGGGGAATAAGAAGCGAGAGGTTTTTTCGGTTGCCCGAGAACCCACCAAACGGAGTGAACCTTTCCTCATACAATGGTAATCCGATTGGCCGGCATCTGCTGCTGCATAGCCTTGAGCGTGTTGCCAAATCATGTATCCGAATGAACGACACAATGACGGAACGCAAAGAGCGGCGGCTGCATCGCAATCCCGCATATGAGGATGCGGATGAAAAGAAAATCAACAGATATGCCAAGGCCATTAGGCACGTCGTTAGAACGTGGCAAATGAGTCTCCGTCGCAAAGTTGTTGGGGCATCGCAATACCATCGCAAGGCGACCCCTGGAGGTTGCAACCCCTTGCATTTACAATATCTATGATTGCGGATTTCTCCTACGCAATGATTTTTGTTTTAGCTCTATTTTGTTCTGTGAATGCAAACCCCAGACCACTACATCCATTGAAAAATTTGGACCAAACAAAAACAAAAATAAACAAAGAGTTTCCTTCACTCACTATTGCGGAACTCTCTATGGAGAGTGCATGAAGTTGAAAAGAACTCAACTTCGGAGTGCAAATGAGGGAAGAAAATATGGTTTTCAGTCCAAATGATTTTTGTTCACTCCCAAAATTTGCACACGCATTGCAAACGCTGTCATTAAGCATATGGTCTAATAGTTTGCACGGATGTAGTGGTGCAAGGATCGAATTCATAGAACAAAACACAGCAAAAAATAAATTATTACGTAATAGCAATCCCCAATCCTAGACCCCCAGGCAAGAGGGCACTTGCGACGCCCCAGCAGGCCTGCGACTGCGGGGAATCGCAACGTCTTTCTTGCGGGGCCTGGTTCGACTGCCTCCTCTCGGTGCCTACGCCGTTGCCCCCCCCTCCTTCATCATTTTTATAACGTTCGTAATATTATATAGCATTTACACAACTCTCATTTATTTCTATATGATGTAAAGGCCTAGTGTACCTGCTCCAGTCACCTCGTTTGACCGAAACTCACCAATTTCAAAATCACAGTAAAATGAAACACACCACAAGGGGGGGCCAAATCCAAAATACACAAAGATCTATTTAGTCCCCACCTAATGAATTGAGAAAATGGGTTTGGAAGCCAAAGATGGGATTGGGGGGTAGGAAAAAGCCCACAATTTGATAAAAATCGGAGACAAAACCTCCCCCTCCGTGTCAATGGCTTCCCTCTTCCTCTAACTCCGCAGAATGCAAAGCATCCCACACCCACAGAGCTAAAGGGGAAGAGTGAAAGTGAGAGCCAAAAATGGCCTCCTTCCCCTTATATGGGCGACCGCTCAAAAGCGGTCACCCAAGCGCCTTCCGGAAGATGTCCGCCACGTGGCGGCCACCAGCGCAATGTGGCGACCGCCACATCGACGGTCGCCCACATGGCTGACGTGGTGGTCACCCGGGCCGGCGGCCCATCCCGCCAAGTGACCGCTGACATGGCGGTCGCAAGTGCCGGCAGCCCATCTGCCCGGGGACTGCCGACGTGGCAACCGCTGATGTGGCGGTCGCCCGGGCCTACGCCCCATCCCACCCGGCGACCAGCACCTGCATGGTCGCCTCGGCAAGCCGTCACCTGGCCGGTCACCTTCGTCCTCGTTGTCGCCAGCGTGGCAAAAGAAGGTAAAAAAGTAAAAAAAGTAAAAAAGTAAAAATACCGCGATGAATGTCTTCTTATGGACGCGACGTGACGCCGACGCTGACGTGTTACTGCGGCGTCATGTCCATACCTGCAACCGGGATTGGCAGTATCATGACAAAGCCACTCCAAACTAGATTCACTCAACCAGCTAATTTGTAGAATCCAACAGAAGGTGCCTTCATGAGCAATGCTTGATTTTATCAATTGTGCCGTTGCTGCTGCGGCTTCCACGGCGATTGCAGCCTACAATGTCCATTTTTTGCTGTCACAGCACTATTTTTTCCAGACATATAATAGTGGTAAATTATCATACTCCCACATGACAATGCCATCAATAAAAAGGGACTAACATATAGAGGCTCATCTACATATACTTTCACACTTAATTTTAAATCTCATTATAAAAAACCAGAATCTCTAGATGCTATGGACTTTTAAAAAGTCCATAAGGAATTGTCGTGCAGTCCATAAAAAAAGACGTTGACTTTTTTAATATAGGAGTTAGAACAAAGTAAAAAGAAAGGACTCTCTCAAACTTGCTTTGATTTATGATGAATCTGGAATGAAAACTATCATTAAAAAATATGAAGTTAAAAAAAAATATATGTACTATTTTGAGCCTAAAAAATAACTATTTTCATAAAGTCCTTTATGACTAAATTCTTTTGAAATAACAATGATCAAATTTCAAAAAAACATTTGTGAATTGATATTATCTTGACAATCTTGGTTTTAACAGTCAATAATAGATGGTCAAGATTGTCAGTTGAAGCAAATCCAATGGTTGAGGATTCGCCACATCCTCCTTTATGTACTCTTTATGTACTCATGATCTGCCGTTTTTGGTCCACTCTAGTTTGCAATCACCCTCCAGTTGACCATCTATCCATGGAGGTTTCTTGTAGCTATCAGTCCACAGGGAATCATAGGTAAACTTGAGCTTGAAATTTGGCCCTCTTGGACGAATCTGGACCCAAACTCTATCCTTGCTCTTTCAACTATCCATACCTCTGCACAAATCATGCATACATCCTTGCCTTGCTGCTACAGGTAACAATGATAGCCTAGATTTGTTCTAGCAAACACCCCAACCCTACTTATCACACTAGTTCCTATGCTGACTTGGGCTTCCAACAGGCATTCACCTTTTTGCCTCGATTGTTCCACCCTTGACTGCGGTCGGAAACACATTCATTCCAAAACTTTCCTCGTCTCTGCTATCTGTTTTTCGATACTTTCCTATTGCCACATAGGCAGTAACATGTCAAAATCACTCGAAGACCACCATAGATCCACCAACGAGCTAACTTACAGAATAGAATAAATAATAGAACTTACAGCTACTTTGCATGTGACTATTTTCCGGAAATATGTGTCCGCGGGAATAGGGTTAAGGGTGCCACGGTCATAGGGGGAGAAGGACCTCCCGATGAAGGAGGTTCGGCAATGTTTTTTAGAATTATATATTGAATGGAAATGTTTCGCAAATGGTAGGGTGGTACTGCTCTGTACAATGGGGGCCCATTTCAGCCTAACAGCCACTTGCAAAATCCTCCCACACTCCCAATCCCAAACGAAATGAACAATGACGCATTCTGGGAACGATGGACACAGAATAGAATAAAAAGAGGGCACAATGAGGTTTTTATTGATCCACATGAATTGCATTTGAAGCACGTCTACTGTGCTGATTGTGCAAACAAATCGTTAGCCCTGTGCCTACTGAATACAAGTCACGTTGTCAATGGGACTTCGACTGCTCTCAGAACTAGCTCATGAGTCTTCGGGCTTCTCCAGGTAAAGTCGATTGCAGCCGTTGTACCGCCCCTGTTGATGTTCACCACAATGTCCCGCCCTTCAATCATACCACCATCGTATATGGAAAGCTTCACGTTTTCGTCCTCCACACCAATGCGAATGTCCCCATACAATGGAGAAGAGGAGCGCACTGCTTCAGGATAATAGGTCTCTCCGATGGAGTCCACCCACGTCCACTGGCACCAGTTCCACCGCAACAGCATAGCAGTGCGCCTTCTTCTGCATGGATGACCGCCGTAGCTGGGAAAATCGGAATCAAGGATGCGCATGAGCCACGGACTCCTCAGACCAAGATCGTCACCCCGCTCGAAGGCGTACTGGCCTGGGATATACTCAAAAGCCACCAATGTTTCCACAATCAAGCCAGTATCTTCTGTGTAATCTGTGTACCAGATAACAATGTCTCCCGATGTGGCCAAATACATTCCATAATCGATGCCTCCATAAGGGCAGTCGTCCTGGTTCCGGAAGCACGGCATCCTTGCAAAGGAGGACCTGAGGTCAACTTGGATGCCGATGACAATGACCTTGCGGACAGCAACGAAGCCCTTAGATTTTGGAAATGATGCGAAGCAGAAGAGCAGTCCGGCCTCCAATAATGGAGCATCTGGGTCCCACGCACCCACCGACGGAGGTGTAACGTGTTCATGACGCCCATACCTCTTTCTCATCCACGGGGTATAGGTTGAGATATGCCACCGAAGTCCATCCCCGGATGGAAATTCGGCGCCGCATTTACATCGAAGGGGGGATGGACTTTGTCGTGTCGAGTGGCTATCGGCCCACCTAGCAGTCGTTGCCCATAGTTTGCATGGCAGGGTAGGAAATTGAAACGGCTACATTCATGGAGCAGCCAATCTTCATCCGTCCAGGATCCTGTAGGGGGGAAATTTAAATGTGCCCTGGAGTGTTTGTGAGGAATTGCAGCGTTAGCTTGAACTTTTTCCAGCCACCGCGCTGCTCCTCCTCCATCCGGAAGCTGCTGTCATTGAGCGTACTCCAGTACTCCGGTACTTTTCAAGGATGCCGTGCCACCGAACTCCAGCCGACTGCCCTTATCATGGCCACGATTATGCTATGTTCAAACTAGAATCAGGAGACATCATTGTCTGGCTCTCTGTTTTCACAGACGCTGCTGGAATCAAGCAAGAGTCTTTGCGCGCAATGGAGTATTTGGAGGGCTATTACCGCTTTGAGCGAGGTGAGGGCGAGGGTCAATGCGGTCCGTGGGTCCTGAAAATTGTTGACCTCGATATACCAAGCTGGAAAGGGATGCCGGACAGATCACGCACGGCCTCGCTTTGGCGTTGGAACTGCTGCCAGTGGACCAGGGAGGACGGCACCGGGGAAAACTATATACGTGGAGATCACTCTGCTCTTCCAGTGTATGGAGACATTCGGCTGAGTTGCGAAGACGAATCGCACGGGCACATGAGGCCCACAGTGACCTTGTCAATGTATGATGGTGGTATCATTGATGGACATGACATTGTCGTCGGCTCCAGCAAGGGCAGCAGAACGACCGAATTGCAGTTTACCTCGAGGTGCCGCAGCAGTAATGAGCTTGTTTTGAGGGCTATCGAAGTTCCGTCGACTTGGTGAAGCCCATGTAGAAGGAGGAAGGGCTTAGTTTTGTCTGCAGTTGGTAAATGTGAGACATCGTGTCCGATCAATAAACCCATCGTACCTCACTTCTGTGTGATTGTGTTTCATTGTGTTGAATAACTGTCGGAATTGGCCCACTGTTTACAATTTGATGTCTCATTTCTACAATGTGTCTGTCCGGATGAATATACCAGAGTAACCGGTATGAGACTCATTAGCATTGTCGTATGAAACAATGGAAGGCGGCACAACATTTCCATGTTGGTCATTGGAATGCGGCACCGCATTTCCATGTCGGACATTGAAATGCGGTGCATCATTTCCGTCCATGTACACGAAATACCAACACGGGTCTATAAATTGGACAGACAACGAGGTTGGCATTGCAAATGCGGCGACGCATTTCCAGCTTGGCAATGGAAACTTCTTTTTGGACAAGGGAATGCGGTGCCGCATTTCCGTCCAACACTTCGAAAAGTATGACATTTCCGACCAGCGCGATGGAATGCGTTGCCGCATTTCCGTGAGAGGGTCTGCAAATGGACAAATTGCGATGTCCGTTCTGGAAATGCGGCGCCGCATTTCCATGTCCGTCATCGACTTTTTTTTGACAATGGAATGCGGTGCCAATTTTTGCTGATGGGCCTGCAGTTCGAACAACGACCATCCCCAATATGGAAATGCGGCACCGCATTTCCAATTCCGCCATTTCGACCTCCTTGTTCGACCTCCTTGTTCGACCTCTGTAAGCGTGGTGGCATCCATGAAATGAGCGGGAGAGGCCAAAACTGGCGTGTGGACAAAGGAAATTTTGGAAATGCGGCACCGCATTTCCAATCGGCCGATTACTTTTTACTATGCCAACCATGAAATGGAAAATTTAGTCCCTCCCCTGTTTTGGAAATGCGGTGCCGCATTTCCAAAAGAGGTTTTTAGAGTTGCCAAAATTTTGGTCGTACATGGAAATGCGGTGCCCCATTTCTGATTTTGGGAGCGTCGTGGTTTGGGCGATTGTGTGGCTGGAATGCACACTGGAGAGGGGTCACGAATGTCGGGGAGAATTTCCTTTATATACTCTGGAAGAGAATTTACATTTACAGAGACTTCATTAAATTCTATTAATCTTGAAAATCATCCGAATCCTCATCCTGTTCTAGACTGTCCTGCTCCGCCTCCACCCCCTCATTGCCTTTCTCATCTCCAGCGGACTGCTCGTTGGCCAGGCTTTCGAAAATCCCATCTTCCCCTTGCGGAACTGTCTATCTCACCTCCGTTGGGTCATCTTCCTCCCTATCTGCGTCGCTCTCATCCGCTGAATCACATATGTACTTTCGTACCCGTCTACCTGTCTGAGCTGCTGCCAACTCTTTCCTTATCCTTCTGTCCTCCCTAGCCCTCTCCAAAATCTGCTCTACTTTACTGGGATTCTCACTTCTTCTAATCGCTGTATTTGCGAGTTTAGCTGCATAACTAGGAAGGGAGTAGTCCCTCACCGGGCTCGTCATGAAGTCGGCCCTCGCAAAGAACGGGACATTCTTCCTGGCAGGAAGTGTAGGCCCTACATGTTTCGACCCGGACCCTGCAATCCTGCACATGACAATCATCAACGAGACTAATGAGAACCACAGTCCGGAAATTCGTTTGACAAAAATGACCCAGAAGGCTTTGCAAACTTACAATGTTTGCACTCACTCGTATTCCGGGTTCTCCTCCGCATCAATGTCCACTGTGTCTTCCTCGGACTCCGACGAATCCGAGGAGACTTCCGCTCTGTTGGGAGCCTTAACATTCCGTTGCAGCCCTTCCAGATGGGATCCCCACACGGATGAGTCCTCCTCGTAGGCAAAGAGGTGCCGGTCGGAAAACCGCCCAGCCCACATTGAGGCACCTATTACAATGCCATCCACACATTACAACATGCGCTTCAGATGTTGCGAACTACATCCTAACGAGAATTTGCAGAACAGCATAGAACAAGATTCTGCATACCTGTCCCACAGATGAGGTCTAGCACTGTGCCCTCCACGTCTGTGCATGTCTCCATAATTGTCTGAATGAAGGCAGGGCTCCGAGTCCGTGAGTACCGCAGGGGTTCCGTTGAAGTGAGGCTATGAGGGAGAAGTTCCTTGGGAACGTTGTTGAGCAGAACGTCGTAATCGAGGGGGTCGCAGTTCGGGTCAACCTTTCCTCCCTCCTTTCGGAAAGCAAAGGTGGAGTTCTCCTTCACAAAGCAGTATGCATCGAACTGCTTCGTCTGCATACACAGGGGGGAACGATTAGAAACCGAATGCGGCACCGCATTTGAAAACACCCAAGCAAATGAATGGACGAGTGCCAGTGTCGTAATTACCTTCTTCCCTTCCAACCGAAGGCCCAGTGTGTTGATGCACGTCCACTTCTTTTTCAGAATCGGGACGGCGCTCTTGCGGGTCCACTTCGCAATTCCTGTCTGAGTGTTTTTTCCTCTGCTCGCCAGGACAACCACACAGCCTCTGTCATCCAACACCATGCGGGCAAGCCCGAATCCTTTCTTCCAAAAGTCCTCCGAGTACCTGTTCCAAGATGGCAAAGCTTGCAGTCCTTCCACAGGCTCATATCGCAAGACCACTCGGTGGCATTTCCGCCCCTCCTACAATCCTTGTCTGCACACACCCTCTCAAAGAACGAGACCATATTCTGAAATCCTGGGTGTCGGAAGGCTCTTCGGCAGTCGCCTTCTTCAGTGCTCTGCCCTTCAGACCCTCCATGGTCTTCATGTATGCCAACTTGGCTGCCCGTCCATCCAAAGCCGCCAAGAAACTCTCATTTACACACTGGACTACTGTTTCGGGAGCCACTTTCGGCCTCTTCATTTCCACCGGCTCGAAAGGGTGCCCCCCTGGGGGTTGAAGAGTGCCTTCTTTGCCGAGCCAGTTCTCGTGCCTCTCGTGACAACGGTGGGCACAGGGGAGGCAGCCTGCGTTTGGGGGGGTGGGCTGGTTGCAAAGTCTCCATCGGAGTCCTCTTCGTCACCCTCTTCCTGAACAGGCTGTTTCTGCTTCTTCGTTTTGGCGGGTGTCACAACAGCTGCTCCTTGCTGGCGAGTCCTCTTCTTCGACCCCTTCTGTTGGGCCTGCACAGCTGCATCCACCGTCTTTTGTGCCATCTCAGCTGCCTTTCTGGATTCTTCCAGAGCAGCAGATTCCTTTGCCGACTTTGGCCCAGCAGGGACACGTCTTTCCTTTCTCTTCTCTTCTGCCAAGGCATGCAGATCTTTCTCTGACTCGTCAACAATACCGCCAGACATATCCAGGTACCAGGGGCATCCAACGAGATGCGCGACATGCCATTGTTTCTGCATCTCGGGTGTGTAGACACAGCTTGGGCCCGCCACGGTCCAAGCCATGAAGAACGGGGGCTCTTGAGCCAGGGCCCCTGTCTGAAGGAGCACGTATTTCATATACCTACAAGGCAGTCAGCATGCGTGAGCATAAGATTGGATGAACCTACTCGCAGAGTGCCAATGAAAAAATAAAATGTGAATGCGGTGCCGCATTTCCGAGACAAACCTCGTAACCAGGCTTCGCATACAAGGGCAGCTGTGCTTCACCTGTAAACAATTCGCATTGCAGCTTTTCCCGCTCCCTCCTGATGTGTAAACTCCACGCTCCTTCTTGCTGTCTGTAGCTCTCTGGCGAAGAGGTTGTCCTTGTACGCACATCTGAAACGTGTCACGTAGTCTTCCAATGTCTGTGTTCCATACCATTTGACGTACAAGCCGAACGAATTTGTGTGCATTACGACTTGCTCCTTCGCATTCGACATTACCTGCGATTCCCAAATGCATTGTCACGTAGCAGTTCAGGGAATTCATTTTAGAAAAGCAAATATGGGGAAGCAACTAGAATTACCTGGAACCACCAAGTCATGCGGTTGAGCCACACATCCACTGCAGGGTCGGAAACTTCGAGTGGAAAAGACCACATTGTCCTTATGCTCTCGGATGCATTCCAGATCGACAGCCACTGTGTCTGCCATTTCCGATCCAATGTCAGGAGCTAGAAGAAAGTGGCTATTGCTAGGAAGGAACTTCAGTGCATTGAAACCTCACCTTCTCTTTCGCCTCAACACATGCCGTTGAGAGGTGATGCAGTTTCTCCAATTGCATGGTCGGCTGCATGGCCCGAGAATAGTGTTTTGCAATCTCGGGGATGAAGTCCTTTCCAAGTGCCGGATCTGCAATTGCCACCAGCTTCACAAGCTTTGACTTGTATTTGGTTTTGGACTTGACACCGGCTTCCTTCAAGTGCTCAGTCAATGACTGCAACGTTTTCACCTGCCCCTCACTTTCCATGAAGAAGCGTTTGGCATGGGCCAAATCCAGCTTGATGTTTGACTACCAACAAAAACATGCAGAAGCGTTACATTCGATTCATGTGGAAAGATTACTGGAAATTGGGGAAGGATGAGCAGAGGGAAATTGGAGGACGACTTACTTCGTATATCACCTCCACCATTCCATCCATAGTGAGACGATACCATGTCCGGTCTGTTTTTGCAACGGCTTTCTGAATGAGCTCGGGCTCCAGCATTTCCGCAAACATCTGCGGATCAGTGAGACCAGTTTTCCTCACCCTGTACAGCATATGTGCCATGTGGGTATGCACGTACGCATTCTCAGTGACCCTGCAAGGCACACTCTCCAGTTCAGTACACGGAAGCACGGAAACAAACCAGAATGGAAACCGAAATGCGGCACCGCATTTCGAACGTGCTAGGGAGGGTAGGAGTATCTTACGAGTTGAGGTCCGCCATGGCATTCTTGAGCAGGGAGGAGTCTGATGCCTTCACCTTCAGGATGACACAATCAGATTGCCCATGTGACAGAGAACACAAGCATGAACAGCAGGGTGACCAGTTATAATGTGAAGCCGGAAGGGCGAGAAACAGTCATGGACTTTGATGATTCTATGTCAGTAATCCAACTGAGAATTGGAAGCACAGACCTGACTGATGTACTGATAGATGGAGGCTCTAGAGTGAATATCATGACAGACCAATTAAGGCTGAAGCTTGGTCTAAGTAACATGAAACCGGCCCCATTCACAGTAACAATGGCAGATCACCCTTCGGGACACCTCACGTAGGGTGTTAGAGGACTGCTTGGGACTTAGACGCTTTTACGGGATCTGTGGGGTACCCTTAATTTTTACACAGACTGAGACCAACAGGAGCCTTAGGGGTGACAGCAACAGGCTTTAGGGGGGGAGATACACAGCCCAACACAGTCCATCACAGCCCGTCACAGCTTCGCACAACCAACACAGCCCGTCCCAGTCCGACACAGCCGACACAGCCCAACACAGCTAGTCACAGCCCGATACAGCCGCCACAGTTTCGCACAACCCTACACAGCCCGACACAGCCAGTCACAGCCCGCCACAGCCTGATACAACCAGTCACAGCTCGGCACAGCTGGGGAACAGTTATCATTGGCAGGGAATGACGGTGCGGAACGACATCTGAAAAAGGAACGTGTACTACAGGGATGACAGTTAGTTAGGAAATCGGTTAGAACAGCTTGTAGGTAGAAAAAACGAAGAGCGGGGACGTCTAGGGGACACTACTTCTGGGGGGACTTCTGGCATCACTGGGGGGAAATGAAGCGGAGAGCGCATCTTTGAGTAGGAAGAGGGAGAGCACGGAGTAGGAGGAGAACGATCTGTTGAAGTTTGACGAATGCAAGCGGTAGAGTTGTAATGTAGAGCAGATTAGAGACTCCATGGCTTCAACCTGATACTTGATAGATATTAATCTGATACATACTTCATACTCACACTGTGTAGAGAGATTTGAGTGAAGTTGTGGAATGAATGGATGAGTTGATGGAATCCGATAGATTGCTGAAGCAATCTGATACTTATATACCAACAGTAAGGTAACTAGCTAGCATGAATACGGGAAGGAATACAAATAGGAAACACCCCCATGATACACTAGCTATAGGTCATGACTGATTGTTCTGAGCGGGCTGAGTGCTTAGAGATTTCCAACTCTTCTATCTTGGAGTTCCCACCTCGGATAGCGAAGGGATGGGTGAGTAAAAGCCGCTCGACATTTGGCGACCATACTGGGGAACTGGGTCATGAACAACCAGATGTGACAGGCATCTGGTGGGATCATGGTGGTTGGAGAATTAAAGAATTTGATGTGAATCAAATTCCTTGTGAAACTGAGAAGGAAAGATTGTCCAAATGATTCTTTCAGAAGTTCTTGGAATTGCCAGACGGTTGTAAAGAAAACATTCTTAAGAGAGTGTATGATGCTGACCCTGAGTGGGGTCTGGAGAAAGGAGTGATAAAGATTTATCAGGTGGCCTGTAGAGGAAGAGCACGTTGGTTACCAACACTGGTTTATGTGATAGCATTGCTATCCATTAAGCGAGTAGAGTTTGAAGGCTAGGAGGAAAGAAAGGTGAATGTTTATACTCATATGCATGAAGAGGTTGTACTGGTAAAGAATTGGATTCCAAAGGATATTTTGTGGATCAAACTCACACCAAGAACAGCTTTCCAGACTTGTTTGCCATATGGTTATATGGTAACGGAGACTTCTAGTATAGCCAAGGGTGCATTGAAGCTTGAAAGAAACCCAGGCATATACGAGAGATATTACAGAAGAGAGTTTTGGTTATTGCCACATTAAAAGAAATGAAAGACATGGGACATGAGTGATGAAAGAGAAGCTAGACTCCAGAGATATTCAGCAAAAAGAGAAAGTTATCTGAAAGCTAATTATCCATATCTTTGGGAGAGAGGAATAGACATAGGGGAATCATCTGGACCTCTCACACCATTAAGATCACAGAGTACATCACCCATACCGGAAGAACTAGAGTTGGATGCCACTCCTTCTTTTTCTTTGCAAGAAAGATTAAGGGAATTGGTACGGGAAGAAGATCAATCACGAGGTGAAAGAGCTGAGGTACATCCCTGGATAAAAGATTTGACAAAAATCCTTGATAAGAGTTGGCATGGAACACCAAAAGCAGGAACTCCAGTTTCTGAAGCGGAGGGTGAAGAAGGAGGAGAGGATGTGGCAGAGCCAACGGAGAGTTCAGACTCTCCAACACCATTGCAGTTGAGTTACATGAGTGAAGAAGAAACCCAAGGGCAGAACTTGGAGGATGAAAATAGAGAGAAGAAATTGGAAGAGGAAGAGTATGAAGAAGTAGACCCAATAGCTGAGGTTGAGACTACAACCAGGACATCCCAACCCGTTGGACCTGGATCAAGTGGAGCACTTGGATCACAGGCCAACGAAGGTGTCGGCTGGCTGTTGGTGCCTAGTTAAGTCATGGGCTTGACCCATCTCTACTCCACATATAATGTTCTAACTGGATGGAATTTGTAATATTTACCTAAATATTATTTAATATTTATTATATTTTTCAAAAAACAGGGGACAGTGGTTTAATTTGTATTGTATGTTTACTGAATTTATTATGTTTATATGTATTGAAATATAATACCATTTATATAATTTATAATATGGAGAATATATTATTTTGCACAAATACACGGTGTCATGAGCCGGTTGGGTAAAAAAGATTCGACAATTGATGGAAAATATGATAGGAAGACATCGTGTTTAAAGTCTGTGCGCAGTGCCAAAGGATCAACAAAAAACCTTACTGTTTGAAAGAATCTAATCTCTCAACGGATCCAAAAAAGTGACAGACCGAGCACGTTCTTCCTCGCTGATTGTCCATAGCATGCCTCCTTCTGCCCCAATACCTTCTGCCTCCTTCCTTACAAGAGATCAAGATCGCATGACCTGCACATGAATGCACACATGTATAAGCAGATCAACAATAAGTGCAGATTCCAATAGGAGTGCGCATTAAAAGAGAGAAATAATCATAGTTCTCATTTGTTGAAGCATCCAGAATAGTCATTCATGTGGGCCAGTTCCCGAAGACCTGCTTTGGCAAAACTAAGGTTGACTCTTGCTATGCTGGTTGCTATGGCAATTCATATAATAAAGCCAAAGTTCAGAAAAACCAAGTACCGACTCGGTGGAAGAGAACTGAGCAGACTGCAAAGAGTTCAGTGGGAGAGCTATACCTTGTAAGTTGCTATGAGGCTCAATAAAGAGGCTTTCAACAGAAAGAGCTGACCAAGGGATTTCTACCGCACCAAAATACAGCCTACAGTGTAGATGGGAGACAATATGTTTGGAAGAGAGGTCTTGCTGATTGTTTCTGTTTGATTATAATTCAGTGTGTGAGGAGTCTTGGTAGGGCTTAAAACCCCCAGGATATAAAATCACTCCTCAAAATTTTCTCACAACTTGGTACTGGTTGATCTCTTGTGGAATTGACAAGTAGGCTCCTCTGTGTTGACTTGGACCAAAGACCAATGCATCAAGCACCTACCCCTAAAATTAGCAGTTTAGTGTTTGTAATGACTGCAGAATGGGGAACCCTGGTGGATTTACTCAATATCCTCTCCTACTTGAGGCCAATAGAGGGAATAGGTGTTTATATGTGCTTGTGATGTTGGATTTTACCCATTCACTACAATTCACCTCCTTGTAGTGCCTCTACATAGCCTGTAAAGCACTATTTTCAGTGTTATATGAAGGTTTCCAGAGGATGGTGCTGACTGAGTTTGGTATTGGCTCGTTCGTGTAGCATTTGCTGGACTATTTCACAATCAAAGCTGAGAAGACAATGATGGCCCAACTATCTGAGCTGAACCCTCACCAGTATGCCTGGTTCTACAAGTGAGTTTTTTCTCCCTTGTTGCTTACACAGTAGTAATGAGGATGGTTGGGTACTGAGATGAAGTACCAAGTTAGCTTGGTGAGACAGTTGTTTCTAGCACCCGCCATCAAAAGTGTGTGTACCGATATCTCGTTTGTAAGCATGTGTGGACAGTCTTTTAGAATGCAGATTTATATCACCACCAGTCCTTTGAACCGAACATAGGTGCATGTTGTGGTGAATGTGAAGTTATTTGGTTAACAATAAGCCACAAGATGGCAAATTCTTTCTTCGGGTGCTAGCGAAGGTATAATAACTCACCACCTCCTTGTTGTGGGTGACTTTAAATTTTGTTTGGAAGACCATTTCTTTCTGATTCATTTCTGCATCTTTTTTGGTGTTGTGCTCAGGAAAGGCAGGTGCTGAAAGGGTGATGGTGACTAGATTACACTTGTTCAACAAATGGGTAAAGGTGGGTGTATCTTTCTCTTTTTCTAAGACGTGTTGTAGTTATTAAGAAGGAAGTATTTTCAGTTCAATGTTTTCCTCATAAGGAAGCCGGCTAGAAACTTGGCATCTGCTCGAAGGTTGACATTCCAAGCATTCCTCTCTCTGCCGAGTGTCTTGTGACTCGGATACGAGTTGCCCACTTTAGGGGTAGGAGTCAACATTGGTTGTCTATGTTCCAGCTTTCTAGGGTGTCTTGGGACTCACCACGGTCCAATGAGGCCGTGGTGGGTGGGCCAAGACTCACCGCGACTCATCACCGGGAATCGAGGGTCTTTATGGTGGTTCGCCATAAAATGGCATGGTTGTTTGTGAAACCCCCGCGGACAGTCACAGAAGTATATATAGGGAGTAGTAACCCCGAGAACGGTGCAAGCCCGTTGGTGACCAAAAACTAGTGAGTAAGCGAGCGAGCCGGAAAGCGACCAAGGAGTGGGGAGCTATTCCGGACTGCCATCTACCAAAGGGAATTTCCACTAGGCCCAAATTGGTGGAGGGTCTGTTGGGAGAAGAAATGGGGACCGTTATGTCCCGGTGAGCAGCCGAAGCTCCGAGTTGGCCCGGCGGCCAAGTTGGGGAGTTATGCGCGCGCATCAAAGCGAGTAACTATGACTTGAAGAGGAGCTTTACCGAAGTGAGGTGCGCGACACACGACCACTGCAACGAGCCACCTTTTTAGCAAACCTTTTAGGTTGCGTAGGCAGTTAGGCAAACGGTCATTAACGACTGCAGACTGTAACGGCTCTTTCGAGCATAGTATGAAAAGGCTGCACGCAACTTAGAAGGGAGAAATATGAGTATCAGTGATGAGTGTGTACTCAGGGACTCAGAGTGATTCAGTGTATACTTCTGTGATGATATGACGAACTCTGAAGTAAAGCCATGTTATTCGAAGTATCTCTGTGTAGAGTGAACGTGAGATGGAGAGAATGTGCATTATGAGAGAACGTGAGATGGTGAGAATGTGTATCATCTCAGGATAGTTCTTGTTTGCTTTAATTACCATTTGCTTAACGACTTCAGTCTTTTCGACTAAAATCTTTCATGCCACATAGACTGTAAGTGGAGCTTAATCAATAGGATTAAGCAGCCTGCAGGGAGATGAATTCAGACGATGTTCATGGTTTAGCCATCCTTAAAACGATTACTTCGTAATCGTTTCTGAAAGCATACCCGTCGGACAACCTCTGTTGCATGTCTTAGGAAATGGGCAGTAGTGCTGATAGCCTGTTTTGTCTAAGTCATAAACCAGCGGTTAACATTTGGCAACCATACTGGGGACTAACGGTATGTTGAGTTCAAGTGTACTCAAGGAAGGATGGGTTACTCAATGATTTCTTGAAATCACAAAAGAACGAGTCAACGGAAGCAAAGGAATGGAAAACATTCCTGGAAAAATTTCATGGCTTATCAATAGCAATACAACAGAAGATCTTTCTTTCAATTGTGAAAGAAGATGACAAATGGGGATTGAAAGGAGGAGTGATCAGTATTACACGAGCACCTTGGGAATGTAGAATCAGAGTTGAAGAATGGTTGTCCCGTCTAGCTTTATTGATTACTCTAATCCCAATCAGAAAAGTTTGCTACACTAGTTACATTTTCAGAGAAGAATGTTCAAATTATGAATATTGTCACATGATCATAGAAGCAGTGGAGTACTAGATACCCAAAGACTTGTTGCAAGTCAGATACACTGAGAAAGACAGATGGTATTATTGTGCCCATTAAAAGATTGGTGATCAATCAGTAAAAGGGAAAATTAAGTCGTAATACGGATTCTGGCAAGATAGGGTAAATCTTGGAGAAAGGGTAGAGACCATTATAAATTTTCTTTACTGACATACCAAGACTGATTAAAGGGTGCTGAAAAGGAATTATGCATATGATGTGGGAATGAATGAAGAAATTAAAGAAAAAGCTAAGCAAAACATAGCTGAACGAATAGAGAAATATGCTGCAGAAAGGGAGGCTCGGTTAAGAGAAGAGTTCCCAGAATTACAAAACTTGAATATTATTCAAGGAGAGACATCAAGACAAATTAACAGTGATAAACCAGAAGATCAGGAAATCGGATCGGTGGGAAGTGGGAACACTACTCCAGAAGAAGTTGCCAGTAATGCACTTGATGAATGGTTATCACAAGAAAGACCTGAATGACCTTCTATGGTAACAAGTCCAAATCGAGGCTTTGCTGAAATATTAGAAGAAAGATTTGAGAATATTCTGAGTGAAGAAGGTGAAAGAAGTGAAACTACTTCTCCAGAAAGGATAACCAGGACTGCACTCAAAGCTTTTAAAGATTCATTAAGCTTAGTAGGGACAGCAGCTGGAAGACGGCTATCATTGGGACAAGGACCTCCTAGCTTTGAATCATTGAAGACAAACACCAATACCACCACAACCAGCAGCAGCGGGACCATCCCAGTTTGGACAACCAGTTGCACCAACAGCACCAGTTGCACCAGCTGCACTAATGGCTTTAGCAGCGAGCAAAACCAGACCGCCGTTTCCTTTATATGATGGGAAATCTGATCCGGATATCCATCTTAATCAATTTGAGAACATGTGCACCATTTACAATGAAGCAACGGACTAGGAAAAGATCCGATTATTTCCTTGTTCAATGGCCAGGAAAGGCATTGAATGGTTGGCAACATTTCCAGCTAATCATTTTGCAAATTGGGCGGATATGAGAGCCGCGTTCCAAGAAAGATATAGATCCAACAAATCCACGTTTGAAATCTTCACAGGATTACAGAACCTGAGACAGAAAAAGAAAGAATTGGTAGTCGACTACCTGGAGAGAATGAAGACTCTGATCAGGAAGCTACCTCAAGCACCATGTGATGACTTACAAAAATCATGGTTCATCAACGGACTTCGTCCTGCCTAACAACACTTACTGAAGCAGTAGGAACTGCAAAGAAATTGGAATTGGGATTTCATCATAGCAGAAGTAAAGATTCCAAGGATCCCTTGGAAGAAGAAGACTCTGATGATGAAGAAAAGCCCAAGCAAAAGAAGAAAGAAGTGATTGACAAGAGGCAGAACGATGGCGCAATCCAACGGATTGCCAAAAGACGGCAGATGATAAGGGCAAAGCCATTAATCCAAGCTGCAAGTACTGCACACACGCCGCCCATCTAAAAACAGACCACGTACCAAAGTGGATGAACACATCCAAGATGGATGAACATAAACTGACCAAAACTGGACAATCATCAACGACCATCAGTTCAATCCAAAACAAACCACAAAGAAAATACCAACGGAAGAAAATCAGGCACAAAAGAGATGAAGTTTTCTCAAAACCGTTACCAGAAGCTAAATGCTTCTTGGTAAGCCTGGGCCCAGCAACTAAAGCTAACTGCGCTTTAAACCTAGGCAACTAGCAGGACAGAATTACCTCCACGAGAACCTCGAAAGAAGTTAGAGGAGAAGCCTACAGAGGAGAACCCCTACTTAAACCCAGAAGCGAACTCCTCACCTTCTCTTCACACCATCCTGTACCGAGCTGTGGGAATGCCCATTCCCTTTCCGAATTAGTTGCTGCCCACACCATCCACAAAGGAGTCGGGAAACCGACAGGCGGCCACTGCCAACAGAGAGGTATGCAACGATAATCATTCCCGACCTGGACCATCAAGACCCTCCATAGCTTCTCGTGTGGACGTATTCGACATTTCCGACGAGGAAGATGAGTGCATTGAGGTCCTGGGGGGTGCACTCCAGCCAATATGTACCAGCCACGTGCGTGCACAGGAGGGGGTATTTTAAACCCCCCCATGTACAACATTATACATAAATAAGGGGATTTAAAACACGTTAAATATAATGTTACAGGAGGGGGTTGTTGAATTGTAAGGGGTAGTTTAGTGGTAAGGACATCGTTTAGTCCGCGATGCACGGCGGGATCAAATCGCGGTATCCTTTTTTTTGCTCTCTCTTTTCCCTCCTCTCCTCTCATCTCCTTTCATCTCCTCTCCCCTCCTCTCCCGCGTTCGTGGGTGGGTGGTCGACCGCAGGGCATGGTATTCTTCTTGATGTTTACAAGGTTCTTGGGAGGGCCAACTTGGTCTTAGCAAGCCGTGTTTCAATCTTTGCTTGCTCAGCTGCACTGTGGTGGTTCTCAAAGACCAATCCGACATTACCTGACTACAGCCATCAGCAGCACACATAAGAGATCATTTTGGGGTTGATGGGAGGTCAAATCCTCCATGGGTCACAACACAAGGTCAAGGACAATGTGGTGAGGGCACCTTCTTCTTCGACCTATTTCAGCCTGTTTTTCCCTCTCATCACACTCGGCGCCCCTGAATTTGCAGCACGGAGCAGAGCTGACAAAAGTTTTTTAAAGATCCTTCATGATGGTGGGACAACTGCAGTCGCAAGGTGTGGCGTTTTCTTAAGGTACAATGTGAAGAAGTTTGTCCATCCTGGAAATGCGGGCTCTTGCCTCCTGTTAGTACCATGATTTGGTATTCTTCCAGCCCAGGCCAGTCACATTCGTTTGTTTTTGCAATGCGTGTGCGATCCTGGCAGCCCTGGAAAATGAGGAAGAGGTCCATGGTGGCATCATCAAAGCTGGGATTGTATCAGATGTCAATCTGACCAGTGCCGTGGTGGACATGTATGCCAAATGCGGGTGCATGAAGGATGCATTAAAGGGGGTGTTGGGCAGTATGGCTGAACGGAATGTGGTGTCATAGAGCGTGATGGTGGCATGCTATAAGCGCTACAAGGGCAGAGGAGGGAGGCTTTGGAGACCTCTGAGCACATGTACAAGCTTGGCAGCCCTGGAGATTGGAGAAGAGGTCCACGGTGGCATCGTCAAAGCTGTAGTGATTGTATCAGATGTCATTATGAAAGCTGCCCTGGCGGACATGTATGTCAAATGTGGGTATGTGTAAGATGCAAAGGGAGTGATGGGCAGCTAAGGGGTTGTGTATGCAATGTTGTGTCATGGAGCATAGTGATGGAGCAAAGGTCGGGTTCCCCCCCTGAGTTTGAATTAAGTCTAGTGCAGAGAGGGTGATTTAGGGGCTGAGCTTTGGCTCAGCCTCAAGATTCAGAACGTTGGTGCATAGAGTCCATTCAAATGGAGTACTGTTGGGCAGACATGGAAAAGGGGGAAGAGGTGCATGGTGACATTGTCAAAAGCTGAAATTAATGTACCTTATGTCATTCTGAATAGTGCCCCCTGGTGGACAGGTCTGCCAAATGCGGGTGCATAGAGGATGCAAAGGGAGTGTGGGGAAAACCTGGAAAAGGGGGAAGAGGTCCATGGTGACATTGTCAAAAGCTGGAACAGTGCCCTGGTGGACAGGTCTGCCGAATGCGGGTGCGTAGAGGATGCAAATGGAGCCTGGGGCAGACTTAGAAAAGGGGGAAGAGGTCCATGGTGACACTATCAAAAGCTGGAATTGTACCTATATCATTCTGAATAGTGCCATGGTGGACAGGTCTGCCAAATGCGGGTGCATAGAGGATGCAAATGGAGTGTTGGGCAGACCTGGAAAATGGGGAAGAGCCATGGTGACATTGTCAGAAGCTGGAATTGTACCTTATGTTATCTAAATAGTGCCCTGGTGGACAGGTCTGCCAAATGCGGGTGCGTAGAGGATGCAAAGGGAGTGTGGGGCAGACCTGGAAAGGGGGAAGCTGAGGTCCATGGTGACATTATCAAAAGCTGGAATTGTACATTATGTCATCTGAACAGTGCCCTGGTGGACAGGTCTGCCAAATGCGGGTGCGTAGAGGATGCAAAGGGAGTGTGGGGCAGACCTGGAAAGGGGGAAGCTGAGGTCCATGGTGACATTGTCAAAAGCTGGAATTGTACCTTATGTCATTCTGAATAGTGCCCTGGTGGACAGGTCTGCCAAATGCGGGTGCGTAGAGGATGCAAAGGGAGTGTTGGGCAGACCTGGAAAAGGGGGAAGAGGTCCACGGTGGCATTGTCAAAAGCTGGAATTGTACCTTATGTCATCCTGAATAGTGCCCTGGTGGACAGGTCTGCCAAATGCGGGTGCGTAGAGGATGCAAAGGGAGTGTGGGGCAGACCTGGAAAAGGGGAAGAGGTCCATGGTGACATTGTCAAAAGCTGGAATTGTTGTACTTTGTATCATTCTGAGAGTCCAAATTATCTAGGGAAGGAAAATCACTAAGGGATACATTTCACCCTGTTCTTCTCTCTTATCAGAATTGGCCCTAAAATTCCATGTTGAACTCTGCAATTCCCAATGCCCTTTATTACTTAGGCTTTCACTTCCCCAAGCAACTTACATCTGTACCAGCCTTGAGTTCAACACATACTCTTAGTGCTCTTTATCATTAAAGTATACAGAATATACTGGCATGGTTCTGTTCACCAGCCATAGATAAGAGTATACATTGTACCATTTGGTGGTTAATCCAAAGATAACATTATACATCTGAAAACCCCAGACTCTTGGAGATAAGATGTCTTGAACAATACATTCTGATTCAGAACTGAAACCATCGTACTATTTAGTATTTAATCAGCATGGTAGGTAGATTAAAAACTACTCTATAAGCTGGCTCAACTTATTAGTATTATGGAAGATATGTGGTGTTGGAGAAAAACACAATTACAATGAGCGGAAAGTCTTTGACAATCTTATCAAGGGCAAATAGATATCTTTTTAATTAATTTATTGGATTTTATTCTGTTTTTTAATGAATAAACTTGATATAATATAAAAACATATATATACATATTTGAGGGTATTTTTTAATGATTGAAAAGGAGAATATACATATAGAGGGGGGTTTTTTTTTAAATTATAAATTTTTGTATATGTACAGGAGAGGGTTTTATAATCCTCAAAAAGTATGTACAGAGGGGATATAAATTATCCGAGGACCCGTATACAGGGGGTTTTTTTATTAGTCGGCGAACGCACGTGATACGCACATTTTATAAAAAGTGCACCCCCCAGGATTGAGGTCCCCATGTCCTCCACACGGTCGTTCAAATCCGACATGGACGTCTCTGCAGGTGCTACGCATGTACCCTCGAGCATAACTCCAACCCGCTCCACTGTGCAGCTCCTACGGCAACATCACCTCGATGGTTCTCACTCCGAGCTGGCTGCTCTCGACTATGCCAAATTTCCAGTCAGGAAGGTAACGTATCTGCCTCCCGAAGTCGATGGCAATGTCATCTTCGAGTTTCCACCTGTTACTTTGTCAAACAAAGCCTCAGGGATGTTAACGGACATGGATCGAAAGCATGACGGACACCCCTGGTGTGTGACGAAGACCAGTAGCACGAAAATTGCTGATGGTGTTCGTGTACAATACGTCCTCTGTGCGGGGAAGCTGAGGTGCCTCAATCTCGCTTGCTTCCAATTTCTTTCCAAAGGAGGGCGGAGAAACGAGACGGATTGGACTGGCACAACCCATCATCCATTCATTGTCTCCAGCCAAGCTCCTGCGGGTACTTTCAAGTGCACACATTGCAAAGAACCACCGACGTCCATGTCCATGTGCAGAGCCAAGCAATATTACGTAATCCATTTGCTCCCGGACTTGACTAGAGCTTGCATACACGTTGGGGTCCACTGCCACCCCTTGGCGAGAGGCAACATGCGGGGAGGCTGTGCAGGAAGCACACGACATCATAAAAGAGGAGGTGAAATTGAGCCCCGGAGCCAGACCAAAGCAGATTCAGCTCAAGGCAGCCCACAAGATTGTTCTTGGCAAAATCATGTCTGAAGATGGTTCAGACCAAGTGCCCTTGAACAAAGAGGAGATGCTTGACCTGTTGGAGTCCGTCTCGCATGTTTGTAGTCCGAATGTGCGGAATCACATCGTATCTTGCAAGCAGGAGTTCGGCCAGGGGTTGGACATGCACTCAATCCTGGAGGTGAAACGAATGACTGGATATGACTACATCCAAGGTAGCAGGTTTCCAGGGCAAGGCAGCGAATCCGATCGTTGTTACATTTTTAAAATGTCGACGTGTGGGCCTGGGAGTGGAGTCGACTTGGTCACTCGCATGACAACTGGAAACTTGTCGAATGCTTGGGTGATTTTTGATCACATCAAGCGAATTACAAACCATCAGTGGGTGACTATGGGTGCGCATGTTTATGACTATCACTCCAGAGAGGCTCATGACGATTGCAATCTGCGAGATGAAAGGGGAGGACACACAGTCAGAGATGCATCTGTGGGAGGGCATAAACGAGCAGATGGCAAGGGCCGGTTTGCCAGAGCCCAATTTCAGGGGATTCATGGCAGACAACGCTTAGGCCAACTGGGCATAGTATTATCTTAGTTCGAGCAAAACATGTTACTGGTAGGCAAGACATAAGTCGGACCTTTCTGTGGCCAGAGTCAGAGGTATTTGCAGCAATACAGTTCTACTTATATAACTGAAACTCCGAAAAGGATGGGCGTACCATTGTATGGGGACTGCAAGCCAAGCTCACTGGTCCCCTGGATCCATATTTAGAAGAGCATGCACCTCTTGGGGGCTCAACCCTAGTGCATGTATGAAGTGATGAGTTGTGGAATTACATCGAAGTCTCTTTAGGTACACGTAGTACAGATGCTTGCAAGGGCAGTATGATGCCCCCTTGTTCGCCATGATCTGGAAGTCGGTGCAATTGCAGGTGGGTAATTCTAAAATGGTGATGGTGTACACCTCATTGCGAACTGCTGAGCCTGTCGTGGCCATCTGATACACACGCCCGAAGCCTGGTGGGGGCACTTCTGTCGAGCTCTGGATTGTACAGTTCATCCGAAGTGCATTTCCCATCCTTGTCTCGTTCACTTTTGAGAGAGGTCGCCGCCTCTTTGGTTTCCCCCAATGGTGTGTAGGATGCTTAGAGCTGTCGCGTCCCATTATTCTTGCTCTCACAGGGGTCGGTGGTGGAGGCTGTGGAAGCGGAAATGGTTGTCTGGGGACGTCAGTGCGCTGCACCATCCGAAATCCTGCGGCAGTAAGGGCGTTGGCCTCAACCTGACTCAGATCGCAGCCTGGTTCCACCGGCCATACCGGGGGAGCCTCTGGCATTGTTTGTATGCCGTACTTAGGCTTTCCATACACGCAAGTCATAATGTCGTGCCTGCAGAACCAGAACTGGGTGGTTGTTACCTCCGCAAACTTTGCATGGACAAATCTTCCTGTAAAAGTAGGAGCAGGGACAACCCCATCTGGATTCCTCCTTATCATCTCTAAACAACGTTGCCGTGTATCCACTCGAATTGCGGAACATCTACCTCGAAACGTCGGCTTTGTGCGAGCAATTCTCCACTGTGACGCAGACACAGTCGTCTCCACAATGGCTTGGCCATACTGCATAACAGCGGGCGGAATGTAGGGCAAGCAAGCAGTGGGAATTTCTCGCACGGAATCCCCGCTTGAAGGCGATGGCGATCTGGAAACTCTTGGGCTTCCACTGCTGGAAGACACATTATGCGGCAACATGACGGGACCTCGAGGTGCTGTCCGAATGTTCCTTTCGGCTCTCCAGGAATCCTCTTTGCACCCGGGTTCCTCTTCAATCCTCCGCCTCACAGGGCGAGTACAGACGTCCCCCTCTAGGTGTTCAGCTCTGCGGTGCAGAGGCGTCCCTTTGATCTTCTCTCGCAATGTTGTCGCCCATTTCAATGGATTCTTCAAAGCTGTTCGTACCAACAATTCCTCCCTGTCCGGCCCAAAGCCCCATTGTTTCCCGCTCAGAAACTTGTAGTACGTGGCTTGCTGCATGATTGCTCTGTCGATGTCCTCCATTGTGGCCGTCACCACGTCCACCAGATGTGCGGCAGAAGACGCTCGCCAGGAGGAATGGACTGATTCTGCCATATTCATGTTCGGCATGTCCGTGTCGGAATCCAAGCACCGCTCCTACAAGGACAGAAACAATGGTGAGGGACCAATGCAAAGGTCTGTAATAGAACGACAATTGCACGAAAAGTCTGGCATCATACCTCCCGCATGTACTGTCCGAACTGTCGATATCGGAAATGCCACCACCCCAACCAGCTATGCAAGGCTCCTAGATTGATTGTCTCCACTGCACCTGACGTGTTCCACCAAGCCTCGATGATAGCAAACTTTATCTCCGCGTCATCAAATATGGGTGCATCCTTCCACGCCGTACAAAGGACACGGTGTTCAGCCTAGAATGAGCTAGCAACAAATTTGGTAGTGTAGTGAGATAGACTCTGCATCCAATGAAATCCACAGGATCTCTCTTTCCCCTCCATTGGAACATTGGGGTCCTCACCATACACAACTGTTTCCACGTGCTTGTATTTTTGTTTGTTGGAGGGTTCCTGTTTTTCTGCTCTCCCAAACTTTGCTTTCCTCATTCGACCCCCGGCAAGGAAATGTGGCGCCGCATTTCCAAGTAACGTCATAGGTAATGGTAGATGCGGCCTTCGTCATAGCAAGATAGTCGCACCCAGCCTTCAGGGAGCCGACCGTCGCGAACACCAAAACCCCCCAGAAATTTCGCACGTGCGAACCCTAATGCGGCACCGCATTTCCCAGTTGAGTCGCAAACCTTTCCAACCGAATACCTGAAGATGACAAAATTGTGAAGTACTGCAGACTCTATTGGTGCAGACTCTATTGGTTCAATCGCGGCAGAAGGGTCAGCTTCATTCCAATGTTAAGGCATGTACAACCGCGGAATACTCTATACAGGCCAGTATGCGACGTTCTTTTGCCGTGGTATACTGGATTTCTCGTTGCACGGTCACTCATTTCCATGAGCGGATCTAAAAAACCATGAGCGGAGTTGTTACTGACAACATATCTTCGCCACATTACAGGATTTGGAACTTCCAAAAACGGCAAGGTCAAATAAAATATATATTATTTTAATATATTTTTAATCTGCCGCATGTCCAAATTTGGAGGAGTCCGCTCATGAAATCCGCGTGTCTTAGACTTCGGCTCGCCGCTCATGCGGCTCATGGCTCATGGCTCATGGTTTCTGCTCATGAAATAGTAAACCTCTGTGGGTATGTGCATGTGATCAGCGTGCAGAGTTGTTCAAGAAAGTCATGCCCATGGCTTTTGAGAACCTTGCCATTCCACAACACCGTGACACGTTGAGGTATGCCACTATACGTGGTAGAGGATATCGTCCTGGGGTTCGGAGGTTTAGCCCTGGTGACTATGTTTATTTGCAGTAGACTGCTCCCACGACCCTGGATGTGACTGCAAGGCATGTTATTCAGAGGGTTCGAGAGGTGTTGCCCTCAAAGGTCCTGATCTTGGAGGGTCGGGATGGCATGACTTGGAAGGACCATGTGCGTAATTGTGCGCCATGTCACCTTCCTAATGTCGATGGCAGAGTTGACCCAAACTTGGCAGTGGTACCTGCAGGTTTGAGGTGCAAGCTCTGTGGGTCTGCCAAAGGGGCAGCCACTATGCTGGTGTGTGATCAATGCTCAAAAGGTTGGCACATGGGATGCTTGACACCACCTCTTGAGAGGGTTCCTGATGGAGATTGGTTATATCCACACTGCTTGGGATAGTGGTAGTGGATATGACTAGTGGCAGCTAACAAGACATGGGGGGCCAAGCTCATCGGAGTCAATACGCGAGATCCCAGGCTCAAGTTCACAGGTTGCAAGACGACGACTAACGATGGGGCAACTCTTGCACCCGGCCTCTTGATCTATCGAGTTTGAATGTGGTAGGGACAGTGGTGGAGGACTTAGTGAGACTACAGCCACTATCACATCTTGTGGCTACCTGGACTTAGAGGGACCTAAGCACCAGCTAGGGGGGCGATTGTGATGGACTAGTGACTGCCATAGTGGGCAGCATAGTGACTGACTAATGGCAGCCTAGTGGTTGGACTCGTGGTGGACTAGTGATATACTAGTGTGTGGTGTGCACATGTGTTGTGTGGTTTTGGACAGCGATGTAGTTGTGTAGCGATATGTATGCGCACGACAGCTGTCAAGTTATTTCACCACTAGTGTGAAACTAGCTAGGAAATAGCTAGCTTTTACATATTGACATTTGGGATTGGCCCAAGTGTCAATCCAGGGGTCAAGGCAGATTTAGGCCCTTGGAGTGGTTATCGCGCGGGAGGCTCATCTTTCTCGAGTTGAGCCTCACCGCGACTAGCTATGGCGCCGTAGTGTGGATTCCCCATGGCGTGGGGTGCACTTGGCTTGACTTCTATTTGAGTGATGAGTTTATGTATGCATGAGTTTATGCTTCAGCTTTGTGAGCTCGCATGAGCTTGTGCTTGTATTATTCTTCTTTATCATTGTGATGGACTAGTGACTGCCATAGTGGGCAGCATAGTGACTGACTAGTGGCAGCCTAGTGGTTGGACTAGCGGTGGACTAGTGGTATACTATATGTAGGCACACAACATAGGCTTTACTAGTCCAAGTAGTGAGTGGCCGTGAACCGTGTGCCACTATTACACACGACTACGAGCCACTACCACAGGCCACTTTTTTGGCAAACCTTTTAGGTTGCGTAGGCAGTTAGGCAACGGTCATTAACGACCGCAGGCTGTAAATGGCTATTTCGAGCATAGTATATAAGGTCTGCACACAACTTAGGAGACATCAGTGTGTGATCAGAGCAATCCAATGTGTACTTGTGCTATGACGTGACGACTCTGAAGTAAAGCAATGCTTTTCCAAGTACTTATGTGTAGAGAGAACGTGAGATAGAGAGAATGTGCATGATGAGAGAACGTGAAATAAAGAGAATGTGCATCATCTCTGAATAGATCTTGGTTGCAGTAGCACATAGTGTACTGCCTTGCTTTATGCTTAGATAGGACTTAGTCGCAGCTATAGTAATATAGCTTCGCCTAAGTTCCTAGCACTACTGATTAGTGGGATGCAGGCTATGATCAGTCCAAGGACTTAAGCAGCAGGAGGGATGTTGATTCACGGAGCAGTAGTGTTCCCATGGCCATTAACAATTACTATGTAATCGTTCTATAGACATACTGTCGGACAACCTCTGTCAAACTTGCCTTGGGGGAAATGGACTGCACTGTTGAAAGTCCATTTCGCTTAAGTCACGAACCAGCGGTTAACAAGTATTCTGGGGAACAACAATGGGAACTCTTGATCTCTGATCTGAGCTAGGAACATGCCATTGATAAAGGAATTGCAGGTCAGGCTTGAACTTGTAGAAATCTCCCCAATTGAGAGTAGAGTGAGAATGTTGTTTTACCTCGCCCACCAAGGCCTACACTCTTGAGAGGTTGGCTGTAGCACAGCCAGCTTGTATTTTAACAGCCTTCAAAGGTACTACTACTTCATGGCCTTTGCCATTGGCAAATCGCAAGGAATAGTCAGCCAAGCTGATGGTTGCACCAGCCCCTGCCATCCAATCTAAGCCTAGCAGAAATTGATCACCTATGGTGACAATGTAAGTGATCAGTACTTCCTTACAAATTGGAACAGTAACCAAACCAAGAGGCTCATCCCTTGATCCAACGGCAATTAGGACTTCCAAGCCACTAGCAGGACACAATTTGGGTCCTAGTATCCTCACAACATGCAAAGGAATAACGGACATGGTACAACCTACACAAGGAAAGTTGTATAAGCTCATGCACATGGCATTGGGTTATAAGAGGACTTACACTCTAAACTGCACACTTTCAGTTTCAAGACAATGTAAGGCTTTGAAGCTGGTGGACAAAATAACATGCAACGTAACCGGAATGGTAGGGTGTGTAGATGGTGGACCTCTTGGCCCCTCCCAAGAGGTCGTGTCAGTTTAAAGAGCTAGAAGAGGGTCTGACAGCCTTCTTGGTCTTGATCACATCTGCTAGCCCTTCCTTCTCAGGGCAAAATTTAGTATAATGCTCTTGGGATCCACAAATATAACATGTTCCCACTACTCTGACCTTGTGTTGGGTTTTTGATTGGGGGTTTCTGCCCCGTATTGAATTTTTTTTCAATGGCTCAATTTTGTTCTGCGGCTACAAGCCTCCCACCGCTACATCCCTGCCACAATTTGGACCAAACAAAAATGATTAAAAAAAAAATATTCTCTTTGTTCACTATTGCAGAACTCTCTATGAAGAGTGCATAAAGTAGAACACAAATCAAGTTTGGAGTGCAAAACAGGGAAGAAACTGTGGTTTTGCGTCCAAATGAATTTTGTTCGCCCCCAAATTTGGCACGCACGTTGCATATGGAGTCATTACACATACAGTTCAAAAACTGAAAGAAAAAAAAATCATGAGCATGCAAAACGCAGTCCAACAGGTCGCAGAGTAATAACAGATCCAACGGAATTCATTCATCGGGTGAACGGATGGTTGCCTATCCAAATCATTTTTGTTTCCTTTCAAACTTTGCCAGTACGTTTGGGACACCCTCTCACAAGTCCCGGACTAATATGAGATCAATCGAAATTCATTCGATGGCTCAACGGATGGTTGCCCATCGAAATGATTTTGGTTCACTTTCAGACTTGGCCAGTATGTTCAATGTACCATCTAAGAGGTCCCTGAGTAATATGAGATGAAACGAAATTCGTTCAATGGGCCAACGGATGGTTGCCTATCCAAATGATTTTCGTTCGCTTCGAGACTTGGCCAGCATGTTCAACATACCATCTAACAGGTCCTAGAGTAATATTTAGATCAATCGAATTCGTTCAATGGGCCAATGAGGCGTTCACCTGTGAGGAAAATTCTGTTCATTGCAAAAAAAAAAAATCCTGCAATGCGTGCACGGCTATTGTACCTATTGAACGGATGTGGTTGAAGTCCATCTTTTGCCAGCATGTGGTAGAACACAAATCAAGTTTGGAGTGCAAGACAGGGGAGAAACTGTGGTTCTGCGTCCAAATGAATTTTGTTCACTCCCAAATTTGGCACACACGTTGCATATAGAGTCAATACACATACGGCCCAAAAATTGAAAAAATTAAAAAATAAAAAATCACGAGCACGTGAAACACAGTCCAACAGGTCCCAGAGTAATAGCAGATCTAACGGAATTCATTCATCGGGTGAACGAATGGTTGCCCATCCAAATCATTTTTGTTTCATTTCAAACTTTGTCAGTACGTTTGGGACTCCCTTTCACAGGTCCCGGACTAATATGAGATCAATCAAAATTCATTCGATGGCTCAACGGATGGTTACCCATCGAAATGATTTTGGTTCGCTTTGAGATTTGGCCAGTATGTTCAATGTACCATCTAAGAGGTCCCAAAGTAATATGAGATCAATCGAAATTCGTACAAAGGGGCAATAGATGGTTGCCCATCCAAATCATTTTCGTTCGCTTCGAGACTTGGCCAGTATATTCAACGTACCAA
>CM060731.1:84272592-84361682 GCA_030704615.1 Takakia lepidozioides
GTCGCGCGGCTTTTACTCACCCATCCCTTCGCTATCCGAGGCGGAAACTCCAAGATAGAAGAGTTGGAAATCTCTAAGTACTCAGCCCGCGCAGAACAATCAGTCATGACCTACAGCTAGTGTATCATGGGGTGTTCCTATTTGTTTCCTTTTCCGCATTCATCTTAGCTACCTTACCATTGATAATTAAGTATCAGTTTGCTTCATCAATTATCGGTTCCTTCACTCCTCCATTCAATCCACAGCTTCACTCAGATCTCTCTACACAGTGTGATTGTATCGTATAAGTATCAGATTATGATTTATCAGGTATCAGGCCGAAGCCATTATGTCTCTAATCTGCTCTACAATATCACTACTAGCTTTGCATATAACAAGCATCTACTAATCCTCTTTTCTCCTTCATCGTGCTTCCGATCTCCGCTCCCGCCTGTCTCCGAAGTCCTCCCCGAATATGATTCCCCTTCTATTCCCCGTTCTTCCCTTTATCCTCCTATCCGCGGTTCTAACCGTTTCCCTCTCTAACCGTCGTATGTGAACTAACATGTTCCTTCACTGGTGTTGTTCCCCACAGTCGTTCCCTGTCCTACTCTTCGTTCCCTATTATCGTGACAGCTGTGTCAAGCGGTGACTGGCTGTGTTTGGCTGTGTCGGGCTGTGACTGGCTGTGTGGGCTGTGGGTCTGCTGTGACGACTGTGACGGGCTGTGTGGCTGTGTGGGCTGTGACGACTGTGACGGCTGTGTGGGCTGTGACGACTGTGACGGGCTGTGTTTGGCTGTGTGGGCTGTGACTGCTGTGTCGGCTGTGTGGGCTATGTAACCCCCTCTACAGTGCGCTGCTGTCACCCCTAAGGCCTGTTTGTCTCAGTCTGTGCAAAAATTAAGGGTACCCTACAGATCCCGTATAAGTGTCTAAGTCCCCTACAGTCCTCTAACATTACCCCTTCCCCCTCAAAAAGCCGTGTCCTCACGGTTTACTGTTTCGAGTAGCAACCCTTTGTGAGTGAGCACCTTGTTGACGTTGAGAGTTTCGTGGTGGCTGTGTGTACGAGCCCGAGGTCTGTCTCTGGTTGATGGAGATGGTTGATCACTACCTGGATAAGTGAGGCCTTCTGGAGGTTGATATCGAGGTAATCTTTCCGGCATAGGAGATCCCTTTGTTTCTTCTCTTCCATCTGAATTGCATAGTCTTCTCCCATGTCAAAAGAATTTGTGAAGAACAGTTTGTATCAGAATCCTCATCGCCTCTCAGGTGTTTTAATTTCGAACTTTTTGTGGAATCATCTGGGGCATACAATGCTGTCCTACCATGTCTGGAAGTTTGCATTTTACAACCTGGTGTAACCGTTGAACAGCAAAATTGGTGTAGACACTGAGCTCCTTGTCTGTCCAGATGAGTGGGGTACCAATTACTGGTGCCGCGTGCAAGTATTTCCATGCGATATGTCCCTTATAGAAAATGTCATCAAGTCCGAATTTCTGTGTGACAAATTGTTGCAGGCTGCTTGAAACCATGAACGAATTTGAGAATCCTTTTGTATCATAACTTTTGGGTCATATAGGTACATATGAGGTGGCACGAAGGTAATACCCAATGATCTCCACTGGAGTAACTTTGAAAGCGTGCTTGCATCTTTTGTTGCTCTATGTGGTAACGTATCAGAAACAAGCAGCGTAGTATAGCCCGCACCCCATGACAATACTTGCTATCTCCTTGGTCTTGGTATAAATGAGTCCATGTACAACCTGGAAAGCAACCAATTCCCTCAACATGGTACCTGCCTCGTGCCAGTATTGTGCAAAGTGATGATCTTCAATATGTCGATTGTTTGGAAGAACTTTAGTCCTGGTTGCCACTGGCAGCCAAATACGCATGATTTGGTAGTAATGTGCGAATGACTGCGGAGGACTAAATTCTTTCCAAGCCAAATCCAACATGATGGGAATTTAGTTGAAGGGCATAATCATAGCCCTACTGTACTCCCTGGCAGCTGGAGTTTTAGGTGGGTTAAAAGCTGCATTGCCCCATACCTCCGGCTGTGGTGGCTGTGGTGTGGTTGTAGTAACCACAGGTTCAGCTACTGGTACACTGACCTGTTGTGGTGGTGGTGGTACTGGTTCCTGTACCATTGGCATCTCCTGCACCTCCTGTGAAGACTGAAAAGCCAGAGTTCTGGCTTGCAAATAAGAAGCCATTAGCTGTTCCTGAGGGATATAGACTCTTTGGTCGATGTTTGAAGTGAGGTCTTCCACTTGAGTCTGGAGTCCGTCTACATCCTCTTGTAACTCTGCTATCCTACTATAGACATTGTCTATAGTAGTTGTGGCAATGTTCTGCACCTGCAGTCTGAGCTCATTCATCTCGCTTTGGGTGAGCTTCCGTGGGCTTTTGCCCTCTACTGGCCCTTGTGCTAACCAGACCTGCATAAGGCTGTTATCCACCAAGCTGCTTGTGGTTCCCCTGAGAGTTTGCTCCTCTCTTAGCTTATACAATTCCAACTGCTGTTGTAAAGCCTTCATGCGCTTCGCCTGTGGCTCAACCAATTGCGCATAGGCAGCAAGTAGATTATTGGCTTCTTTCGAAGCCTTGTTACTGACCGCGATTTCATTTCTATTGGCCACGATGGTTTGTTGCAACTCCACGATGTATTTCTCATTCTCAGCTTCCATCTGCCTGTATTGCTTGAAAGTATCTTCATTGCGACAGATTGTATTCTTCATATCGACAATGAGCTTCATGTGTTCCACATTCTCTTCTTCTGCCTTCGTACATTTTTCCGCTTGACTGTTTATTTCTTTTGTTGATTGGTCAAGCATAGTTGTAAATGTAGCGCATTGTATCGCCATCCTGTTATGCACTGTCTGCAACTCCGTATGTAGTGCATTCAGTTCTTGCAACTTGCTTTCATGCTGCACCTGCATTTGGTATAGCTGTTGCTTATGTGCTTCGTGCAACTGGTCTTGCGCGAGGCCTGCCTCAATCAATTGTTGCTTGGCCAATTGCAAAGCCATTTCTGTATTGGCCAAGTCCTGCTTCATCTTGAGAGTGACCTCTTCATCGACCTTGTTTGAACACTCAGTGGCAAGTCGAGCCTCAAACTCCTTCCTGAGTTCTTCTTTCAAGGCTGTCAATTGGGTAATTGGAACATGGGTTTTGACATAAGTCCCCAACAAATTAAGTGTCCTGCCTATGGAATTCATCAGCATTGCCTGTTGAGGGTCATCATGGTGAGGTTGCTGCTGTTCCTCCCGATCTTCAACAGTATGATGTCTCACTAACCATTCAGACCATTGTCCCACCGGATTTTCTTCCTGAACTACTTCATTTATGACCGGTGCTACAGTGTCATGGCCTTCCGCCTGTGGTACCTCCGACACAGGTGTGTGCATTATATGTACCTCAGGATTTCTCTTGGGCAACTGTTGCACCTCTGGGATTTCTGTCTGCTTGACCAGACCAGAATATTCATAGAGAAGGTCCCCTTTCTCTATTTCCGCCACTATCTGTTCTGTAGTTGGAATATCTATCCCTTCACTTTCCAAATCTATTATTTCGGGTTGAGCTGCATGGATAACTTGTGACCTTGTGACAAGTCGTTCAAGTGGCTGTGTTGGTTGTGATGCAGAAGTAACTTCTTCCTCCCTCTCTGAAGGTCCTGCTTCCAGTAATAACATTCTTTTGTGCTGCTGTGCCCCTCCCTGGTCATGAGCTTGGGAAACATTATCATGCGGAATCCGTGAAGCCAGTGGATCCGCCACTACAGTCTTTCCCCTTCTCTGCCTCTTAGTCTCGGGTTGTGCTGCTAGTCCACCCTCACTGTGTGAAGAGCCTTGCTCTTCCATTGCAGTTGTTTCTGGCTCAAACACTCCCATTTCCTTCCTTTCTTGTGCATTAAGCCAGAAGGATTATTTGAGCAATGATTGGGCCAGACTAGGAGATTTTGCGGTAGTACCTTGTAATCTTTTCATCTCCTCTACCAGTGCGTTGTACATTATGTCCGCCCATGGTACCTCTTGTCCCTTCAAGCCTTTGAGGATTTCCTCTGTGAAGGATCTGCTCAAATATTGTTGGTTCTGTTTCAGGGCAATCAGAACGTTCAATACTTGGCCTATGTCTTTTAACCCTGGGTACACAGCTTTGGTACAAGCATAACCCTGAGTTTTAAAGAAACTCCCTTCTTGGAATAAATCCCCTATTTGCAGTCTTTCTCTGTGTTCCTCCACATACACATGACCTTCTGGCAATCGAAACAATTGCTGGAGGTATAGGGGAGTAATCATTAATTCAACTCCCTTCACCGTTGTTGTTCCTGTCTTTGGCTCAAAGTTCTGCAAAAATTGTAACATGTACTGTCTATGGTGTAGTGTCCAATCCATGCTTTGCAATCCTTCCAATCTCAGCTCCTTCAGTATCTTTATCGCCTGTGGGGTAGCCATCGTTTGTTTCTGCAGAATTGTGGTGCTCTTCACCCTGATTTCCTCCATTCCTCTCACTCTCTTCATCTTAGACTCACAGAACTGCTTTGGCTGTAACAACTGCAGGAATGCCTGTAGTGCACAAAGCAGAAACGTATGGTTGCCGCAGAAAGCTATGGGTAATCTCTTGTAAGCCTGCGGGGCTTGCAAGCATTGTTCAAGAGAAAAGCTCTGCTCTTTCGTTTCGTGTCTCTGCCATTGCGTAAATAATATTGCGAGCGTATAGTCTGTTAGTTCCTCCATAGTTTCCAAGTTATAGCATTTATGGCCTGTCCTGTCGAGACGCCCGTTACTCAGAACGACGCCGCCTCTTGCGCTTAATTTCCCTCCATTTTCTTGATCATTTCTCTGGTTTTCTATTGGCTGTATCCGCTGTGACTGGATTTTAACTTTTATCTTCTTTAGTGGACTTTCCCTGTTGGATAGTCCACTAGGATCACACATGCGACATGAATTCAGTTTTTCTGTACTTGCCGTTCGTTCTGTTTCCCTTTTTCCGTATTCATTAATGGGCCCGCCTTTCATCCCTTTTGACGGCCGTTCTTGTCCTCTTTCTTTTTGACACCTGTCCTTGCACTTCATTCTCTGCTGTGTGTCGCACCCTGACCTCCACGTGTCTATTTTTAAATTAATTTCCGTTTCTTCTTCCTTCAGCCATTTTCCTGAAGTTTTTATGTGTCCACTTGTCACTGATTCTATGGATCGTGTAACTTTAGTAGGCTGTGTTGAGCTGTGACAGGCTGTGTCATACTGTATTACGCTGTGATAGGCTGTGTTGCCCTGTGGTAAGCTGTGATAGGCTGTGACACGCTGCGGTAGGTTGTGATAGGCTGTGTCACGTCGTGACGGGCTGTGATAGGCTGTGTCACGCCGTGATGGGCTGTGATAGGCTGTATGACGCCGTGATGGGCTGTGATAGGCTGTGTTGCGCCTTGCTGGGCTGTGATAGGCTGTGTCACGCCGTGTTGGGCTGTGATAGGCTGTGTCACGCCGTGATGGGCTGTGATAGGCTGTATCACGCCGTGATGGGCTGTGATAGGCTGTGTCACGTTTGTTTTGCCCACCCCGGTCATATATACTGGGCCTAGCGACAAGTGTTCCATACTCTGTTCGTAACACTGGTGCAGCCCGTGACTGTTCTTGCGGTTCAACATGCAAATCATGCTGCAGGGGTTTGTCATGGATACCACTGTACCCCTTCAACTTATTTGCATTGACTCTTCCCAGCATTTCTTTGTTAATGGTTTGTAACATGGCTGTGTTGTTATCATACATCTTTTGTATGACATAAGGTCCTTTCCATGGTGATTTAAGCTTAGAAGCTTGAATCTTTCCTTTCTTCTGCAACCATAGAACCAAATCCCCCGTCTTAAAAGTCTTTAATTTGCCTTCATCAAACTGTTCCTTTCGCTTCATCTGAATTCTGGTCATATTATCCGCTGCATCAGCACGTACTTCTTCCACATGGTATAATTCATGTTTCCTGACCTTGATGGAGTCTTGCAATTCCATTCTTTTTCCCCACTCCGTTCTCATGGTAGGTAACAGGAATTCCACTGGAAGTAAGGCTTCCATACCATAAACTAATTGGAATGGTGTATACTTTGTGGTGACTTTATACGAAGTCCTGTATGACCATAAAGCTGTCAGCAGCTTTGTATCCCAATCCGTTCTGTTTGCATTGACTATCTTAGCCAAGATAGTACATAGTATTTTGTTGGTAGCCTCTGCCTGTCCATTACCCTGTGGGTAATATGTTGTACTCTTTCTATGCACAATCATAAACTCTTTAGTCAATAACTCAATGGTCTCATTCATGAAGTGACTTCCTTGATCACTGATAAATTCTAAGGGACATCCAAATCGTGTAAGTATGTTCTCGTACAGGAACCTTGCTGTGGACTTGGCTGTGTTGTCCCTCAAAGCTTTAGCTTCCACCCACTTTGTAGTATAATCAGTGGCTGTAATTATGTACCTGTTTTGTGTATTCTTGGATGGTGGATTAATTGGTCCAACAAAGTCTAGTCCCCATTTCTGAAATGGTTCCGTAGGCATTGTAGGATGCAAGGCCATTCTTCCAGATCTCTGCAAAGGTCCTAGCCTCTGACATTCATCACACTTCTGACAATACTCATGTACATCTTTGAACAAAGTAGGCCACCAGTATCCTGCGAGTAGTATCTTTCTACTGGTAGTCTCTTCTCCAAAATGACCTCCAGCCACTCCTTTATGAACTTCCTCCAAGACTTTATTTACTTCATGGTGGTACAAGCATCGTTTTAGTACTCCATCAGGTCCTAACTTATACATTCTGCTTCCTACCATAGTATAAGGTAAAGCTCTGATAGCAATTCTTTCCTCTGCTCCTTACCATAACTAGGTGGGCACTGACCATGAGCAAGGTAGTATCTGATTGGCCACTGCCAATCTAACCATTCATCTGCACTTCCTTGCACCTCCATTACAAATAAACTCGCATCAGGTAACTGATCGTCCACTCCTGTGGCGGCCTCTCCTGTTGTTAGTCGTGACAAATGATCTGCCACAAGATGCAAACGGCCAGGCTTGTAAATAACCTCGAACTCAAACTCATGCAAGATTATTAACCACCTCGCTATCCTTCCACTTATCAAAGGTTTGTTCACCAGATATATCAGAGCCTGGTGATCCACATAAAACATAAACTTTCTTCCCAATAGGTAATGCCTGAATTTCTTCACTGCATAGATCATTGCCAATGCTTCTCTTTCCGTTGTGCTATAGTTCCTCTCAGCACTGTTCATCAACCGGCTAGCATAGTACACAGGTGAATCTATATTCCCTGTAACATTCTGGGCTAACACCGCTCCCAACGCTTCTCCTGATGCATCGCAGTGAACATGAAATACTACATGCCAGTGAGGGTTAATCAGCACAGGTGTAGTTGTTACTGACAGTGTAAGTTCCTCAAACGCCTGTTGACATTCAGCTGTCCATGCAAACACTGCATCTTTCTTCAGAAGCTTGCTCAATGGTGCTGCTATTTGTGCATACCTTTTGACAAATCTTCTGTAATAACTGGTTTGCCCAAGGAATCTCCTTAAACTCTTAACATTCACTGGTGGTGGAGAGGCTTTAATGGACTCTGTCTTCCTGGGATCCACAAGGAGTCCCTTCTTACACACAATGTGTCCCAGAAGCACCCCTGAGTTCACACAGAAAGTACACTTCTCTGGGTTCAAGCCCAGACCTCTCATCCTGCATCTGGCCAGGCATAACTCCAATTTATGCAAGTGCTCATTCTTAGAGCTGTACACACTGAAATCATCCAAAAACACATGCATGAAATCATCCAGATACTCTTGAAAAGATTCACTTATCACTCTCTGAAAGGTCGCTGGTGCATTACAAAGCCCAAAGGGCATGACTTTGTATGCATAAGCCCCCCAGTCTGTGATGAAAGCTGTTTTCCCTTGGTCTTCTTCTGCCACTTGCACTTGATTATAACCACTGAAGCCATCCATGAATGAGTACATCTCATGGCCTGCCACAGTGTCTAATACTGCTTCTGTGAATGGCAAAGGGAAAGGATCTTTCTTCGTACAAGCATTCAGCTTCTTATAGTTCACACATACTCTTAGTTTGCCATTCTTCTTGGGAACTATAACAATGGGTGACAACCAAGTTGTATACTCTATTGGGTATATAAACTTAGCCTCAGCCAACTTCTTTATCTCTTCTCCAACCTTCTGTGCGTAGTTGGGATTCATTCTATACCTCGCCTGCTTGATTGGTACTGACCCTGGTTCCAGTTCAATTTTATGCTGACAGACTTCAGGTGGTATCCCTTTTAGATCCTCATAGCTCCAAGCAAATACATCTCTGTATTTGATGAACAAGCTTTTTGCTTCTTCGAAGAATTCCGGCTCCAAATCAGCTCCTACTTTCACCATCCTCGGTTCCTCCTGAGTTCCCACATTTACTTCTCTCACCTGCTCATCAGCTGTGATTGTCCAACCTGTCACCACTTCATCCTGTAAGCTCACAGTGGCTGGTTCTTCTAGGATTTCTATTTCTCCTTCTCTTTCTTCATAGAAATGTGATGGGTAAATGCTGGTTTCTTCTTCAGTTGGTGTTGCTGTCACTACACCACAGCAGATACCTCTCAAACAACTTAGGCTTTCCAGCCGCATCTCTGCAACCTGCTCCCATTCTGGGTGTGCAGCAAATAGGGTAGCTTCCTGCTCCTCATCCAGTCCTCCCTTCCAGTCATACTCTCTGACTCCTCGAGGTCTTCTTGTAGCAGGTAATCTACTAGATTTCTTTGTGGTAATTTGTATCTCGTGCATCCCATTATGCACAGTTAGTAACTGAGAATTCCAGTCATGGAATACCCTTGCCTGTTTCAGCCACGGACGTCCCAATAATAAGGAGTAAGCCTCCATGACTTCATCCATTTTTAATACAGTTACTGTGATCATAAAGATCATTTTCTGTATCTGTATCTTAACTCCTCTTATTAATCCCAATGGCTGTACACTTCTTTGATCTGCCATTGTTACTGTAAATGGGGCTGGTTTCATGTTACTTAGACCAAGCTTCTTCCTTAATTGGTCTGTCATGATATTTACTCCAGAACCACCATCTATCAGTACATCAGTTAGTTCTGTGCTTCCAATTCTCAATTGGATTACTGGCATAGAATCATCAAAGTCCATGACTGGTTCTCGCCCTTCCGGCTTCACATTATAACTGGTCACCTTGCTGTTCAGGTCTGTGTTTCCTGTCTCTTGGGCAATTCGATTGATTGCCTGATACAGCCTGTGCCTACAATAAGGTGCCACAGCTAATAGCTGTCCAATGGTAATTTCTGCTTTGGTCTGACATATTACTTCAGCCAAAGTCTCTTCATTACTTTGCATGTCTGCATCTTCTTTTTTCCTTTCTTCCTCACTCCCCTCTTTTTCTCCATCCGAATCAGAGGAATCTGCCACAGGAATATCCGTACTCTTTTGCATTTCCCTTATAGTATCTGCCACTTCCTTGTGCAGTTCCTTCTCATCCTTCCAAGTCTCTTCATCTTCAGGCATATCATTGCCACTTCCAGTCTCATCTTCTTCCTCTTCTACTGGAGGTATTAGTTTGGCTTTACTTCTTGTTACTATCATTGTACTTACTTCTGGTACAACACATGGCCTAACCATGTGAGCTGCCACCACTGGGCCCTCATTCACAGGAGCTCTCATCTCATTCTGGTGTCTTATCCAGAATGAACAGGCTGCCTTGCGATGTCCTGGCTGATTACAATAATAACATAGCTCTTCACCATTGGGTCCTCGCCCTTGGTCTGGTCTTGGATTATTTCTATAATCCTGATTCCCGGGCTGGTAATTCCCCCTTGGATTACCCTGATAGTTGCCTCTGGAATTTCCTTGGTAATTCCCTCTTGAATTACCTCTCCCTTCCATGCCATTGTTATAACCACCAGACCTACCATAGTGGTCCTGATCATTGCTTCTTCTTGGCTGGGGCTGCACCTGATGCACCCTCACTTGCCTAGGTTCTCTTGCAGCTGTCCTTCTGTTGTAGTAACAATTCTCAGTAGAATGGTTATCCATTTTACAGATAGTACAGTGTTTCTCCTTCATGTGGCATTCTGTAGTGGTATGGCCTTCATTCTGGCACTTTGCACACCATACACCCTTCCTCCAATGTGTTGCAGCCTCTGTGGCATACTTCTTCAAGATTTCTTCCAATCTTTTCTCATAGTTATCCCTCTTCAACTTTTCCTTTCTCTTACTCTTTCTTTTTAGTTCTTGCTCTTCTTCTTCATCTGACTCATCTTCAGAGTCCTCATCTTCCTTTTTCTCTCTCCTGAGCATTCCCAATTGCTCAATTCTGTTTGCAGTTTCAAATGCCTCCTCCACTATATTATGGGGTAACATATCCACTTTCTTCTGCAACTCTGGTCTTAGTCCACTCACAAACCAAGTCTTCTGTAAACCGGGTGCTGGTACTGCAGCCAGCTTTTTCATCATCAATTCCATCTTCTCCATATACTCTTCAACAGTTTCATGCTTCTTCTGCTTCAGCTGTTGTAAACTTCCATACACTTCATCCTCAGTTTTACTTGTCCTGAACCTATTTCGAAATGCTGTATTCAAGCCATTCCAGGTTAGGAATGATTATCAGGGAATCTTGCATACCATTCACTTGCTTTCTTGATAAGTGAACAAGGAAACAGTCTCATCTTGGCATCATCGCCATTCTCATTGTTCACTATACACATGTGCTCAAATTGGCTAATGTGTACATCGGGATCCCCTTTTCCTGAATATATTGGAAAGGGTGGTTTTGCCCGTGTTGGTTGTAACGCCATCTGTGGCCCTACCTTCTGCCCACTGACAGGTGCTGGCACCCTTGCTGGTGCTGGTCCTTCTGGACCTGTTGTTTTTGTGGTGGATCTTCCACCAAGTGGTGGCCCTTGAGCACTCCCTGCTTCTGGCCCCACGATATTCACAGTATTCCCAGCTTCAGTTGCACTACTTCCCACACTCCCTGTCCCCCCAGATCCAGATCCAGGCAGCCCGCCTGATCCCCCTGAGCCGACACCTTCGTTGGCCTGTGATCCAAGTGCTCCACTTGATCCAGGTCCAACGGGTTGGGATGTCCTGGTTGTAGTCTCAACCTCAGCTGTTGGGTCTACTTCTTCATATTCTTCCTCTTCCAATTTCTTCTCTCTGTTTTCATCCTCCAAGTTCTGCCCTTGGGTTTCTTCTTCACTCATGTAACTCAACTGTAATGGTGTTGGAGAGTCTGAACTCTCCGTTGGCTCTGCCACATCCTCATCTCCTTCTTCATCTTCTGCTTCAGAAACTGGAGTTCCTGCTTTTGGTGTTCCATGCCAACTCTTATCAAAGATTTCTGTCAAGTCTTTTATCCAAGGATGTACCTCAGATCTTTCACCTCGTGATTGATCTTCTTCCTGTACCAATTCCCTTAATCTTTCTTGCAAAGAAACAGAAGGAGTGGCATCCAACTCTAGTTCTTCCGGTATAGGTGATGCACTTTTTGATCTTGATGGTGTGAGAGGTCCAGATGATTCCCCTATGTCTATTCCTCTCTCCCAAAGATATGGATAATTAGCTTTCAGATAGCTTTCTCTTTTTGATGAATATCTTTGTCGTCTAGCTTCTCTTTCATCACTCATGTCCCATGTCTTTCATTTCTTTTAATGTGGCAATAACCAAAACTCTCTTCTGTAATATCTCTCGTATATGCCTGGATTTCTTTCAAGCTTCAATGCACCCTTGGCTATACTTGAAGTCTCCGTTACCATATAACCATATGGCAAACAAGTCTGAAAAGCTGTTCTTGGTGTGAGTTTGATCCACAAAATATCCTTTGGAATCCAATTCTTTACCAGTACAAGCTCTTCATGCATATGAGTATAAACATTCACCTTTCTTTCTTCCCAACCTTCAAACTCTACTCGTTTAATGGATAGCAACGCTATCACATAAACTAATGTTGGTAACCAACGTGCTCTTCCTCTACAGGCTACCTGATAAATCTTTATCACTCCTTTCTCCAGACCCCATGCTGGATCAGCATCATGCACTCGTTTAAGAATATTTTCTTTACATCCGTCTGGCAATTCCAAGAACCTTTGAAAGAATTGTTTGGACAATCTTTCTTCCTTCGTTCCACAGGGAATTTGATTCACTTCAAACTCTTTAATGGTCCAACCACCATGATCCCACCAGATGCCTGTCACATCTGGTTGTTCATGTCCCAGTTCCCCAGTATGGTCGCCAAATGTCGCGCGGCTTTTACTCGCTATCCGAGGCGGAAACTCCAAGATAGAAGAGTTGGAAATCTCTAAGTACTCAGCCCGCGCAGAACAATCAGTCATGACCTACAGCTCGTGTATCATGGGGGTGTTTCCTATTTGTTTCCTTTTCCGCATTCATCTTAGCTACCTTACCATTGATAATTAAGTATCAGTTTGCTTCATCAATTTATCGGTTTCCTTAACTCCTCCATTCAATCCACAGCTTCACTCAGATCTCTCTACACAGTGTGATTGTATCGTATAAGTATCAGATTATGATTTATCAGGTATCAGGCCGAAGCCATTATGTCTCTAATCTGCTCTACAATATCACTCTAGCTTTGCATATGACAAGCATCTACTAATCCTCTTTTCTCCTTCATCGTGCTCTCCGATCTCCGCTCCCGCCTGTCTCCGAAGTCCTCCCCGAATAATGATCCCCTTCCTATTCCCCGTTCTTCCCTTTATCCTCCTATCCGCGGTTCTAACCGTTTCCCTCTCTAACCGTCGTATGTGAACTAACATGTTCCCTTCACTGGTGTTGTTCCCCACAGTCGTTCCCTGTCCTACTCTTCGTTCCCTATTATCGTGACAGCTGTGTCAAGCGGTGACTGGCTGTGTTTGGCTGTGTCGGGCTATGACTGGCTGTGTGGCTGTGCCGGGCTGTGACTGGCTGTGTGGGCTGTGTCTGCTGTGACGACTGTGACGGGCTGTGTGGGCTGTGACGACTGTGACGGCTGTGTGGGCTGTGACGACTGTGACGGGCTGTGTTGGCTGTGTGGGCTGTGACTGCTGTGTCGGCTGTGTGGGCTATGTAACCCCCCTCTACAGTGCGCTGCTGTCACCCCTAAGGTTCCTGTTTGTCTCAGTCTGTGCAAAAATTAAGGGTACCCTACAGATCCCGTATAAGTGTCTAAGTCCCCTACAGTCCTCTAACAACATCCACAGGGGCCCCCAGGATAATCCTTGACATCTTTTGTTAGGCCTTGTAGCAGCAACATACTGAGTATATATGCATACACCTTCACAAAGAAACAAGCCTACCCAGGTGTGCAACTTGGCCTTCCTCTTTACCAAGGAGAGAACGACAAAGAATAGCACAGTGGTGAGGGCACAGTCTCCACCCTCTCAAGAGCTCGGGTATAATTTAGCTAAGCCTCTATTTGAGGGTGACTAACAAAGGTTTTTCTAAAAGGGTATGAATATCTTCAGCGTGCTCTCAATGCATGGTGGGATTTTGGCAGACCTGATATACAGTACAATTCTACTACCTTGCACTCTCTCATTCGAAAACTCACAACTAATGACTACCAAAGTGTAGCACCTGTATCAACTGCAGCAGAATCTGGCCATTCTCGTGAATGCTCAATTCTGCTACATTGTCGAAACGATTAGCGAGGGCCCTACAAAAGATTTCAAACTGTGAATAATTATGGTGCTCATTGTTATCCACTGAGGCATAGGTTGGGGATGTGAAGCCTCTTGAAGTCTTGCCTGCGATCACTGCAGTCCTCATTGAGCTCGTCGAGGAGGTACATATCAATGAGGAGCAGAAGTGAATTCACTGCCGCATAGACACTTTGCCTGCGCCCATCCGTCGATTGGGCAATGTGTTCCTATGCTATACGGCCTGTAACAACAGGCACATTACACAATCAGAGGGGCATGTTACAGTTGAAGTAGATATGTACCTGAATCTAAAAAAAATCCTATTGGGTGGGGAGTGACATTATTGAATAGTGGCGTGATTGACAATGTTTGGAGGCTTACCCATTTTCGTTTGAAGAAAGAGATTCTTGTCTGCCTCTAAGTGGGAGTAATAGCCAAAACAGAATAGTTTATAGCCATGCCAAAAATCCTGAGGTCTGTCCACCCAATTGCCACAATTACAACACAATTTGAGGCTCAACCCGCAACCATCTACAGTTCTGAGTGAAACTATGGTGGCTCATTAGCAGTACACTTGGGTTTGTAATTAAGAAGGAAGGAAGGCATCTAGTTAGCAAACAGACCAATCTCACAGCAAGTGCACAGATACTTCAAGCCTGGCCATATGTTCCTAACATTGATTTCAAATCACAGAAAACAGAGACGATCGAAACAGTCTCACTGCTATGACTACCCTCCAGTGCTGGCACGTTTGCTTGTTGAGGCGAGAGTTCAACACCACCAGTAGCGTTCCATTGCGAGATTAATGTGAACCTAGCTAATATAGAACCCAAGTTTGACACTGAGTGACAGTGACTGATGGGATAGAGAAGCAATGAGTGATGTTCATTTTAGCACCCCGAATTGTGACAAACCATATGCAGTTGTTCTGGAGAGCAGGCAATAGACCGACATTCCAGATACGAGGAGAAGTATAATAGGCAGAATAATTTGTGACATATGCTTTCCTGCTTGGTGACCACTGTGCATTACAGCTATTGGGATTCACTACACTACTTCATGACAACAGCTAAAGGCTCTTGTGAAGGAATGCAAAATCTCACCCAAAATCGAGTTTGCGAAGTCTCTGCTGCATGTCTGTTCACGAATGGTGGATCCACGATGAAGCGCTGATGGAATTCTGAGCCCTTGCGAAATTGAGCTAAACCTGCAGGGGATTTCGCAAAATTGGCAACAACACTGCGGTGCATCCTGTATGTTCCCCTCATGTGCACGAATGGTTCTATTAGGTTAACCATGCTCAAAAGATAGTCTAATCAAAGGATGGGCCCAAAATGCATACAACTGCATCATAATTCCATCGCACCTATTCTTGAGACGTGCTGCGGCAGACCTATCATAGTGGGTCGGTTGGCCAGGCATCCAGGTGACATAATTTTGTAGTCCTCCCCAACTTGAGCAACCCTTGGGGGGCTTATTCATCTTTGCTCAACTTCTATTAATTTATTATGTCATGGTTTGTGTTTTTTTTGGGGCCTTGCCGTGTGCAGACCCCCTAGGTACTAGTAACTAGTAAGTGAGTAAGTAGTCAGTGAGAGGGGAAGAGAGCCCCGACTCTCTTTATATTACCCTCAAAGGGCGGTGGGACCTTCTAGAAGTCAGCCAAGCCCTCAGCGGTGGGACCCTTCTAGAAGGTTGCCTCCGCCATGTACGTACACTTCTCCAAGCCTATGGCTGTTGGTCCCACTGCCGCACCATCCATGTATTAATGTCCCTGGCATGGGGTGCGCAATTTTCCGGGCCCTCTTCTTAGCCTTAATACAGGCTTTTCCCGTTCCCTATGGGCCCTAGTTACTCTCTAATCCCACACCCCCTTTCAAACCTGGGCCCTTTGAGTGGCTCTGTGTTCGACATGACATTTAATGCACAATGCACACCCATTCTGCACACTATCCGTGAACTGAATGCCTGAATAAACTGCAAAACACTCTTCTTTTTCGATAGGATAACTGGATAACTCTATAGATAGACTTGTTTATTTAGCACCACCTTGCCTGCTGACAGGGCATCAAAACAAGGCCAAGGAAGGAATACAATCTTGGAAGTTTATTTCATTTGTACACTCAGAGTGCAATCCAAGTCCCTTTGTGGCCATCCACAGTGCTACGCTGGTGATTTCCAGCAACCTGCACTGATGTACATAGACCAAGACACCCAAGAGGAAGGCAAGATGGGCACTACAATCTCCTTCAATTTGCTGCCAGCAAGATAGGGAAGAAAGAAACTGAGTTTGTCTCATTTTACTGAACTTATCCACAATTTCAGTCATTGAAGGGGGCTTGGGTTTTCTGCTATGAACTTTGGACGAAGAGAATGAGCTCACCTTCTGAACTAGAAACATGAACACATTTTCAAAGTCATCAACAGGTAAGGTGTTTGACACTGACATTGGCAAACCATATTACCACCAAATCAGCATGATTACATGGATAACCTGGACATGCCAATCTTTTGTTACTTCATCTGCCCATGCAAAGAATGTCCCAGAGGTTGTGGAAGAGTTCAACCTCCAAGCCCATGTTCAACCTCCAGAAGGCAGAGGATGTGTAAAGAAATCAATCAATGAAATGAAAGATCGTCATTCAATGTACCCCTGTGTCTGATGAAATCACTAGACTCACTTAACTTTTGGGTGAACATACAAAATACAGCTAATAAATATGGGACGAATGGCCGCGAAAGGGGGAAGAAAGGGGACCTCTCCATAGACCTCCCCCTAAAAAATTGGTCGTGTTCATTCTTCTTTAAATTACTCTTAATTACAGCTGTCTCTGGGTTTTAGACAGACAGCTGAAGACAGTAGAAGAATTGCGAGCTATGGGGATGGGCTCCGAGAAGTCCATGACCCTGAAGGCTTGATTGATTCCAGAACCTGCACAGCCTCTGCTATACTTGGCCGCTTAGCAGGCACCTGCACCCCAGTCATCCCTTCTGAGTCAGCATGGTGAGAGATTTGCATTGGCCCGCAACTATCACCTTATGTATCTATTTCCTAGAAGTCTGCATCGAAACCATGTCACAAAGAGCAGTTAATTGATAATTACACCTAAATAAATACCTGCAGTAAACAACAAGCATTGACCCCACGAGTAACTTTCCATGGGTTCCACTTTCCCCACGAGTGCCAGGTGATCAGAAGTTACCCTACATTTCACAGAAAAAAGAGCAAAGCATGTGAAAAACAAAATGCACTGACCTGAGCTGTGCACACAAGAGCGAGCTTCAGCACTTGCATCACTTCACTCTCTGGGAAGAGGTTGAGCTTGGGGTCTATACAATCCACACCCCTTCCCTGTTCCAGAGTGGATCTAACAAACTCTGCCAGTGCAGTTGTGCTCCCAACAGCATCCTCATCAGGCTGCTGGCCAGTCACCAGCTCTAGGAGCACCACTCCATAGCTGTAGACATCACACTTCTCGGAAAGACGAAGACTCTGGCCAGCAAGTTCAGGGGCAACATAGCCAAGTGTTGCATGGGACTTGCGGGCGGAGATGTAAGTGTCTAGGATGGGGAGGAACTTCCCCAACCCATAATCGCTAATCTTGGGCTCAAAGCTTTCGTCCAAAAGAATGTTGGCAGGGGTGAGGTTGAAGTGCACAACTTGTGACCTGTGTGTGTGCGACCCACAATTTACAGTTGACAATGGTCAAGGATACTCCTCTTTACAAACCAGTAAGGGTCTAGAAATTATGAAAGTAACAAGGTGAACAGCTAAATTGTCACATATGAGTATCATGAAATGTGAGGTTAAAAAAAGAACAATAATTACATTCCAACTATTGCTGACTTCAGTAGGCATCTCTCTCTCTCTCTCAGTCCATCTCCCTGTCCTCTAGGAAGCCTATTGACATTGGGTGGACTTGAAACGGGAGTACATTAATGTCTCTGTGACTAAATGCCGGCCTTGTGACCTCGTGTCCTTGTTTGTTTTGACCTGAAGCGCTTTGCTTCAGGTAAGGTAGTGCATTGGATTTAGTTGGAAAGCTTGGGGCCTTTCCCTCTTTAGAATATGCCTACACGGGCCATTCCCTGCAACTCCCTGGAGTGTGATCTCTGAATGGTAACAAGCGGACTCCTACCGCTTGGGGGCAGCCCCTCCGCCCAAATTGGGCAGTCGTATGCTCTGTCTAGCATACTCGGCACTTGGGCTCGGGTTGGTTCCTGTGCTTAAACTTATGGCCTGCGAAAACAATCAAAAATTTAGCTCCTATCAACATCAACACTCCTCAGGGTGATCCCTGGGAATTGGTTACTTATGCCAAATCTAGGGCTTCATGTGTAGTTTTTGGGGTGAATCCCAGGATGGACGATGTGTCCTTTAAAACTACATGCTCTAGCTTAGGCTTGGATTTCATGGCTAATGGTACCATCTCGAGACTTGATAACAGGGGTACGTTGAAGGTTGCAATGACCAAAAGTGCTTCTAATAGAGTCCCGCATCAATTCAATCTCAAAGAAGTTCGTCCCTTGACTGGCTGGAGAGCGGTCTTAGACATTGGTGATTCAATGGGGCGCTCTAGGAAGACAACCAAGGGCAACAACTTCAACTTGAGAGTTTCTAATCGGTTTGATGCTCTGGATGAGGTTGAATCCAAACAGCCAGAAAGACAAGAGGCCCCTAAGTATACGGAACCTGAACGTCCTGAATCTGAAGGATTTGGTACTCTGAATGGTTTACCAATCCTCAAGGTTTACACAAGACGAACAAATTCTATACACGGGGTAATTGTCCCCAAGCCGTCAGATGGACAATCTGTCCCTAAGTGTGCAGAGCCTGAACGTCGTGTAACTGAAGGATTTGGTACTCTAAATGGTTTACCAATCCTCAAAGTCTACACAAGACGAGCAAAATCTATACACGGGGTAATTGTCCCCAAGCAGTCTGACGGACAATCTGCCCCTATGTGTGCGGAGCCTGTGCGTCGTGTAACTGAAAGATTTGGTACCCTGAATGGTTTACCAATTCTCAAAGTTTACACAAGACGAGCAAAATCTACACATGGGGTAACTGTCCCCCCTTTGCAGAACGGTTGGCCGTCCAGGAGCAATCACAAGCTACCTCGACGACAAACAATTCACACGCAAAGGGCTGGCTTGCGGCTGGCCACTTTCAACTTCTCAGGGTTGACCAACCAAAGGAAACAACTTGAAGTGGGACAAGTTCTTCGGACTAATGATATTCATATCTGTGCTGGGCAAGAAACATGGGAAACGTCGGATAAACTGGTTGGAGATGTCATTGGTTATAAATGGGCAGGTAAGATGTGTACTCTCAAGGCAGCCTCTGCCAAACGCGGTCAAAAAGGGGTCGGATTCTTTGTCCGTGATTTCTTGTTTGACAATTGTGAAATTATCAACAAGGGTTTGAGGTATGGGCATAGTATCTGGCTAAAACTGAATTTGAAGGGCGGCATGAGTACAAAGGACCTCTTTGTTGGTTGTGTTTACATGCCCACAGAGGGGACCCTTAGTGCTGACGCAGACGCCTTCGAAGATGTAAAGCTGGACTGTGCTTCGTTCCTTGCCAAAGGTCAGGTGGTACTATTGGGGGACTTCAATGCCCGGGTGGGCAAAGGGATCCATCAGGCCGATATCATTGGACCTTTTGGTGAGGACGAGCTGAATTCTAATGGCAGACGGTTAATTAACTGTCTAGAAGAGCTTCAGCTTTTGACCTTGAATAACAGGACAAGTGGTGACCAAGTGCAGTGGACTCGTGAGAAATCCCAAACTGGGGAACGTTCCATTGTGGTTTGGACTGAGATCAAAAGGTGTTTTCCCACCACCAAGAGATCTGTGAAACGTTCGATTCGGAAGTGGCGCATAGAAAAATTCCACAATGAGGAGGTCAAGGCTGAGTACATCCAGGCCTTGCAAGAGGCTCTCCCTCATTTTGTCCAATCGCTCCAAGAACTTCAGTCACGCTCTGTTAACGCAAGAAATGAAGTCGAAAGAGCAGTGGACTCTTGGGAGAGTTTCGTTTCCTCCGTGGCTGACAAGATCATTGGGAGGAAACTAATTGTCTGCGGTAGAGCAGTTAATTGGTGGACTAATGAGATTAAACTCAAGATAGCTGAGAGACGAGCCCTCTATAAAGAGTGCTGCAATTTGGAAACCAACAGAGAATTGTGGGCGAGGTACTACCAGCTCCGTAAAGATATCAATCAGCTTGTTAGGTCTCAGAAGAAATTATACTGGGACAAGTTATACAGTGAAATAAACTCAAACCACCATGGTGGTAATGACAAGAAATTCTGGTTGGCCCTTCAACGTTTGTACAAGCCGAAAAACGGTCAGCAAGTACAAGCGCTGAAGACTACTAAAGGTGCAGTGGTGACTTCATCGGTTGACATTGTCAAAACCTTTGAAACTCACTACAGTATCCTTGGCAGAACTTCTGCTGAATGGAGGGACACAGTTGGAAAAACTGTTCCTGATGAACTGGAGTATATTTCAATGGCTTATAATGCTCCCATTAGTTCTTCTGAGATTGTGGAAGCAATTGAACATTTAAATGGATATAAAGCTGGTGGACCTGATGGTATTGTCAACGAGCTTATCAAGCACGGTGGCGATCCCATGATAGAGGCCCTAGTTCTCCTCTTTAACCTTATCTGGAAGACTGAAATGATCCCCTTTCGCTGGCGACAGGGGGTCATTGTCAATCTATACAAGAAGGGTGACAGAGAAGAACCGGGGAACTACCGTGGCATCACGCTCCTCAATGCTGTTGGCAAGACATTCTGCAGAGTTATAAGTACTCGTCTCGAGGTTGATCTGGAGTCTAGAGGTTGTTTCCACGCCAAGCTGGCTTTCGGCGAAACAGGGGCTGTGTGGATCATATCTTCACTCTAAGCCAGATTATCCAGGGAAGGAAAAAAGAAGGGAAACCCACTTATGTCTTTTTCCTGGATGTCAAAAAGGCTTATGACACAGTGTGGAGAGATGGCCTATGGTTCCGCCTCTGGAAAGATGTGGAGAGTTGTCCACAACTTGTATGCTCACACCAAAAGCTGTGTCACTGTTAACGGACAGAAGTCCAACTTCTTTGACATAGACCAAGGTGTAGCTCAAGGATGTACTCTCTCCCCTCTGCTCTTCAATGTTTTCATCAATCAACTCCTCGAGGATGTGGAAAGTGAGGGATTTGGGTTAAGGGTGGGTGATACCACCATACCAGCCCTTATGTTTGCGGATGACTTCGCAGGCATAGGGGAGACTCCAACCAATCTCCAGGAGTTGATTGATTGCGCGAAGAGATACTTTGATCTTTGGGGGCTAGAGGCTAATGTCAGCAAATGTGCAGTGGTAGCATTCAACGACAGAGGAGAGGGAGGAAGTGATCTTAAGTGGCAGTGGGGTAGCCAAGAGATCCCGGTCCTCCCTTCCTACACTTACCTGGGCGTTGAGTTCTCCTCCAATTGTAATTGGGATGCACATATCCGGAAAGTTGTTCAAACTGGCAAGGGCAAAGCTCTGGGGCTCACTAAATTTTTCCACTGCAGAGGGGTCAACTCTGAGGTTAAGAAAACCATGCTTTGTCGCGTTATTAGACCTGCCTTGGAGTACGGATCTGCTATATGGGTTGATAACTCCAACCAGGCTAAGTCTCTAGAATCCATTCAAGTGGGGGTGCTTAAGGAGTGTAAATCAGCATGCTCCAAAACAGCCAATGTGGCTGTTCGGGGTGAGTTTGGCATTCCGTCCTTAAGCTCCCGACGAGATGAATTCAAGGTCAGATGGTGGGGTCAGCTGCAACATATGCCCAACACCAGATATCCTAAGTTAATCGACTCTATATCTTGGAAACAGGACCGCCCTGTCAAACAGGCTAAGTCCTGGCAGAAGAGAGTAGAAGAGATCCTCAAGGACCTGGACCTGGATCCGCAAGTCTTGACCCTGCTGGATAAATCTGACTTAGAGGCTGTAGTGTCCTCAGCCATGTCTGTTGCCATGAGATTGTCTGATGAAAATGATGTTAGGCAGAAAACTTCCCTGAACTTGTTTCCAGTCTGTGACATGGGGGAGGACATCTTGGATGACCTCAAGGGTCTACCCACTCTCGGCACTAGACTGAAATTTAAACTCAGGGCAGGAAGCCTACCTTTGAACAGCAAACAGAAGCAGAGAGGAAAGGGAGAGTGCAATTGCCCGTTGTGTGGGCAATCTGAAGACAGTATTTATTTTCTGATACACTGTCCGGGGTTCTCTCACCAAAGAGACGCTCTATTCAAATCTATTAAGGGAATTGTGCCTGTACCCCTGTTTACCAACTTTGAAAGTCTCGAGGCTGAGCCAAAAGCCCAGGCCCTCCTGAGGCCTAGTTTTTAGGCAAATCACACACAGCAGATTGATGCTTGTGTGAAGGGATTTCTAGAGGATATCTGGAAAACCCGGATTAATTCTTTATATGGAGGTAAGTCTTACTACCAACGTCAGCCCCTGACAGAGGTAGGTTCTGTCCCTTTTGTTCCCGCTCAAACTGGGCGCGGGGTCAATGGCCATGGCCACAAGGCTACGGCAAACAACGTCTTATGAGTACAATCTCTCTCTCAGTAAATCACACTAAGCCCCTCACAAAGATAGTTTATGCTCCCTTTTGTTCCGCCCAAACTGGGCGGGAGGTCTGTGGCCACAAGGCTACGGCAAACATCGTCATCGTCTTAGGAGTATACTCTCTCTCTCTCTCCCCATCCAACGGTCTACTCTGTAAACCTCTCTACACTGATTTACCAAAGGTGAAAGTTAACAAAGTGGCACACAATTCACTTCTGCAAGGAAAACTGTATCTTCACATGCTTCTTAACCACCTTCTACCTTAACCACCTTAACCACCTCTATTTGTAGCAATGTGGCAAGTGACTTGGCCAAGTCCCAAAAGATTGAGGGTTGGGGAATTTTCTGGAGCCTCCTGCACAACTTATGGACAGGTGAAGATCAGCAGGGGCACTAAATTCTAGCCCCACAGTGCCTTCTCCAGACATCCGTCCACAGCAATGGCTGGAAATGCACATTTCAAAGTTACATTGAACATGTTATAGTGCAAGGGCCAAAGCACATGGCACCTGCAAGCAAAGCCAACATTTTTAATCTTTGCCACATACAGTAATGCCTAGAAACTTATCGATAAAAAAACAGTGAAGCACAGATCAGGGTTTATAAAGTTGTGAAGAATTATTCACCTGAAGTCATGGTGGAGATAAGCAAGACCCCTTGCAACTCCCAGGGCAATCCGGTAGCGCCGTGACCAGAAGAGGGTTGTTTGTGAAGCATTCAGACGGTGCAAGTGTGAGGACAGGGTCCCGTTCGAAATGTAGTCAGACAACATCAGTTGCATTGTGGACGACCAGTAATACCCTTGCAGAGTAACTAAATTGTGATGCCTTATATCTCCCACATTGTTCATCTCTGACTCAAACTCCTCTGGACTTTTTATTCGCCCCAGAGTCTCTAGCTTTTTCACTGCAACTGAAAGGCCTCCATCAAATGTTGCCCTGTACACTGTACCGAGAGACCCCCGACCAATGACACATTCTTTGTCCAAAAGGGCTTTGGTTCCTGCTTCCCAATCCTCATACCTGGAGGGGAGAACCTTGTTGAATAGCACTAACTTTCCCACAATGGGGCTCACATCAGGTGAGGGAGGTGTACTCTCATACACCAACAACTCTGTCTTTACCTGTTTCTGCCTTCTCAGAGCTCGAATACTCAATAGGGTAACCACAATAACACCAATGGCAACAGCCCCTGCAAAGGATATGGCGATGATAGCTGATGCACTCAACAGACGAGATCGAACTGGTAGTAGCGTGGCTGGTGTGGGCACCAGTAGGCATGTGGTGCTCGAAGGTGAACCACACAAACCCGGATTACCAAGGTATGAAGTTTCATTAAATTTGCCCAAGGCATTTGCAGTTAGGATGACTCCAGAAAGATTATTGTATGAAACATTGAAAGAGGTTAAAGCCTGTAAGTTTCCCAGAGCCACTGGAATGCTACCACTCAGGGTGTTAAATTGCAGGTCAAGTTCTTTCAGGCCTACAATATCGCCAACCGCTGCAGGTATGCTGCCACTGAGATTATTGTTGGAAACATCCCTGCACCATCAAGTCAGTTCAGTCATATTAGTGGACTCTTATGACCTAGACATCACTTTCTAGGACTCCAAGAAGGCAACTCAAGTCTGAGCATTAACACGTCTTGCTACATATCCAATGTTCACTAACACACACACATGCACCACATATCAAATCTGCTCAGAATTCCACCATAACTTCTGGCTGTTCAAGAATTCCTATGAAAAAATGACTGTTATATCCTAGAAGGTTTATCGTGCACAGATCAAACAGATGTAAAGGGAGCGCTGCAAAACACAACCGTTAAGAGGACTTATCTACTCCAATACAGGGCACAAACAATCACAGCATAAGATGACAGAATGCAGATGCTACTTGTTGTGATAGGTACTTCATGTCATGCAAAACCTGCCTTACATGCTCAAGCTCCTACAAGCAAAACATAATTTTAACAATTTAAAAATGAACAACTCCAAAGTGCTGGACAGACAAGCAAAACTCAAATGCTAGCAGAGAACAAACATGTTGTCCAAAACTAGAAAACTCAGGGCAAAGAACCATGAATCTGCCTGCTAGCAGGCTTCTAAGGAAGAATTGGGATTGTTTCCAAATCTCCTAATCATGTCAGGTTAGGTGATAATAAGGACACATGGAATATGCATCCTTTCTTAAATCAGCACCCTTTTTACACTTGGTTCAACAAAATAGTACAGGAATCCAATGGTGTCCTTCTGTCAGAGTATGATGCAGGTCACTAAGCAGGACTCACAAGCTTAGCAAGGAAGTGCAATTTGCAATCGTCGAAGGAATGCTCCCCTGAAGATCCATGTTTGAAAATTCAAGGACCTGCAGATCAATCAGCTTTCCAATCTGTGAAGGGATGAGCCCCCCAATTGGATTTTTTCCCAAACGGAAAAAAATGAGAGCACTCATACTACCAATCTCAGAAGGGATGCCACCACTCAGCTTGTTGCTGCTTACATCCACCAATCTGACATTTGTGAGGAGGCCCAGCTGTGAAGGAATAGGGCCTGATAACTTATTTCCCTGCAGAGCAACAAAATTGAGTTGTTCAAGTCTACCAATATCTTGTGGGATGGATCCTTGTAGGCCATTTGATGAAAGATCAAAGCCATCCAGCTTCGTGCAGTTCCACAGTGTCGCAGGAATGGGGCCTGACAACTGGTTGGTTGCAAGAGATATGTACCGCATTCGACCACAGAACTTGAAAAGTGCTGAAGGAATTGGTCCAGAGAAAGTATTTGCAGATAGATCAAGCATCCGCAAGCTGAACAAGTTGCCCAATGCAGTAGGAATATTCCCTGAGAGTGCATTTTGGCTCAAATTCAGCTTCCAGAGAGTACCTGTTTGGATCGTTGAATGATTAGAACTTCTGTCTAATGCAATCTTCTCATAGAAGTGACAAGTTTCTACTCACTGAGGAATAGAATATGGTACATGTATGTACCATCAAGACAGTTTGTGGCAGTCACTCAGCTCATCTGGACATGGCACCAAGGAGGTTAGAGGAAGATGGAAGTAACTAGGGCCTTCTAGTTGTGTACTATCTCCACTGAGCAGAATAACCAGGAAGTCTGCAATCTTCAGGTGAAAAATCAACATCACAAATGAAACAAGACTTATCAGCTTCAAAGTAAACGGGTGGGCACGCACCAATCTCTGAAAGCTCAGGGGGGATAGGCCCCGACAGATTATTCCTGGAAAGGACTAACATGCGCAGGCTTGTAAGGTTGCGTAGCTGGGGGGAGATCTGCCCTGACAGCTCGGTACCCTGAAGCAGAACCTTGGTAACATTAAAATTAGTGTCACATGTTATCCCATACCAACTGCAAGGATTTGGATCCATCTCATTCCATGTGCTCAAATACCCCAGAGGATCACTCAAGCCCCCCTTGAAGGCCAGAAGAGCTACCCCTTCTTCATTCACAAGAGCTCCCACTGTTTCATACACATAGAATGCTAAAACTATGACGACAGAAGACAGATGCAGGGGTCGTCTACGCTGTTTCATCATCGGTGAGCGGCCTGTCATGTTTGGCACAAATCACTCGCCCGTTGATCGGGTAATCCAGTCTTCTGTTTCTTCTGTCCAGTTGCCCCCTATCATCGTGAAAGTGTCTAGGCCAAAACTCGTAAACGATTGATCCAGATTTCCTCGGCTCCATACCTTCATTCACTTCCGATGTTGGCAGTTTCCGCTTGTAAGTGAGGCACTGTCCTGCATTGAATAGGTAGAAAAACAAGTAAGGTAAGTGATTACCTTTAAAACGGTCGAGTCTCTCCTCACACCACTTCGAGGGTCGCACCTTGCACTTGCTACAACTCTACTGCATTGTTCTACTTGCCTCCCTTTGGGCCTCCAGCAGACCTAATAAATTTCGTTCTTTGTTTCTTCAATCTGCCATAATTGATTCACTGGGGGCCTGAGCTGTCTCTCACCTCGAGCAGTGACGAAATAACATACACATTCTAGGATGCAGAAGGACAACCATGCAATTTTGACATAATGTGTCTCTTGACTAGATACAGCTTGGACTGCTTCTAGACTGACTGCCAAGGCACAGGGTTATGATTGCACATGGTACTTTGTTTGAAGTTTCACCAAGGGGAGACTACGATTCTTTATTGTGCTGATGAAGGGCCTACAAGACAAATTTATTCCCCGCACTACGAACACGTTGTGTGCCGAGTGTATCGAGGTTAGAGTTCATTGCCACCAATTTGCTCTGCTACTGTGGCATTGACCCCGGTGACACAGAGCTTCAGGATTTGTTGATGGAATTCTAACCCTTTGGAGGACACTCTTCACAGTTCCAATTTACTTTCATCACAAATCATGCAATTAAGTATTGCTCCGTATCCTTCCTGCGACTGAGTCCACACCTTCTTCTGCTAGATGCAACAACACAGACATTGGTGGTACGTTGTTTCAAGAACAGGAATTGCTGTACGAACACGACGCATTCTACTCGCATAAAAATCTGAAGTGCATCACCTCCCTTAAAAGCTCAGAGAGAGGGAGAGAAGATCCACAGCTACTTGGATAACACTTTAGAAATGGATAGAGTGTATGCCTCAAGGATACAAAGAAGCTCGCACCTCTACATGCATCTGAACATTGTGAGAGGGGAATTGGAAACGAAACAAGAACCTGCATCTTGACATCGACCGTGTCGATCGTCCAGATTGCTCCTCAGACAAGTGGCATGGAAGGATGATGTTTCTGCGCTTTGTTCGAGGGAGAGAGACAGGGGACCAACTAACACAGTGAAGGGAAAAATCCAGAAGACATGACTCACCAAAGCTGATGAGAAACACAAAGTAAAATGCAGACAGAGTTATGGATTAAGAGCTAAAAATGAAATGCGAAGGCTTTTGGTTTCGATCAAGTACTACCACACATTAAACAAGAGACCAAGTGTCATAGCTACAAACGGAGAGGACACAGTGAGGGGTGGAGGGGCCAGAGGACGCCCAGTAATGCACTGAATGGCTTCCCATAACGCACTAATGCACAGGTCCCCTGCACCGGATAATTCTGGGAGAGAGAGAGAGAGAGAGAGAGAGAGAGAGAGAGAGAGAGAGAGCATTCTGAGCAGGTCTAAGAAGCTAAAGCAGACAGCCGGAGAAGAGCGAGCAACAATACAATTTCCAGTTCAAGACACTAAATTTTCAGCTACAAATCCGCATAACCCGAAGTTTTAGAGAGAATTAATCAAGACATCATCTCTGTCTACATTGCCAAAACTAAAGAGAGACAGAGACACGGACATCAACGGAGTGTCAAATGCATATCAATGGAACAAATCAAAAGACAAAAACACGAACCCGAAGCAGGCGACGACCAAAAACGCGTCTTTCAGAGTGCACGGTTGCGAGGGAGGAGAGGTGGCAAGAAGAGAGCAAGAGAAAAAGGCAGCGGAGGAATGCCATTATTGCGTGCTCCTGTGCCTCGCCCGCAAGGCCTCAGCTAGTTTTCCCCCCTCAAGCGACTACAGTACTAAGTGAAAGTTTTTAGTGGGTTAGTAAGCACGCCACCATCGGGATGCTCCTTCAAAAGCGGCTGCCCGAATGTGGAGCCCACGCCACGGAATTGCGACGGTCACGTCATGCTGGCAACAAATCCGCCTTCGATATTTTATTATCCCATAGCGATAGCCCCCAGCAGCGGCCGCGCGTGCCTATAAAGGGCCTCCTTACACTGGTAATGGCATTTACCACCGTTACTGATTACAGTATGATCGCGCCGTAATAGTAAGTGACTAGTGAGAGCGTGCGGCCTCACGTACCGTAACCAGGGAGAACAATGTACCAGTGCAAGCTTTGCAGGGTTTCATCAGTGCATGCTAGTAAATTTCGGGGGCCGCGAGCGGCGAGACGCGTGGAGACTGGATGACGTGGCTTCCTTTGCAAAATTGGCTGTGAAATAGTCCCGTTCCTAGCTGTTACACAGCGGAAAAAGAACATGTAAAAGTCTCAAATACGAACGGGAAACAATAGTGCCGTTAAGTACCGTGCCCATCAGTGGTCCACCGACGGTGGCGTTGACGCCGTCCACAACGCGTTGAACGGGAGGTCCTCTGCCGTGAGCATGGATGGATGTGTTCCGTTGGTCAGTAACTTACCCTACAAAGACGCAGACAATTTCAGGCTGAAACTGTCCAAGTGCCAGCGTGCATGATGTAGTAAGTTACTAAGGACAGCGTCATAATGGTGTGGACACGAGACGGAGCTAGTGTAGTGGCCCCGCTAAAACATAATCCATGGCTCCAACCTGAACCCACCTAACAGCACCTTCATAACAAGAAGGAAGGGCAAACCCAATGATTACTCTACTACGAACATTACGAACTTCGGGCCAAACTTCGGGCCATTCTTCGGGCCAAACTTGGAGCCCAACCCCCAGAAAAATCCTTACAAAGACAATCACTCACATATACCTCATAATTGGGGACACTGTGGTTGTCCAAATAGAGGCATTGTGGTCAACATCTAACGACTCCACCAGTTTAGGTGATTCGCTACGTATGAATGAGCTGGCCGGTCAAGTGGTAACAACAACAAGAGAGTATTGCATGCATATTGTAACATAAAAGTTTGTATTGTGCGTTGATGTTCTGGAAACAAGGTCTACCATAAAAAGCCCTTTGGGACAAGGCTAAGGGCTGTACTAGAGTACGCACCTGCAATAATTCTTGGCAATGGATACACGACCTGTCGCGGCCTTTTGCCTTGAGGGCAGGGGGTCGGGACACAAGAGGGGCTGCCCCTGTGGTGGGGGCAGTGGCAGCGATAGGTATGGGGGGCTGAAGCACCCTTGAGTGCCCAAAGCACTCAAGGAGGCGGAGGCGCTCACTAGGTGGAGCCCCACACACCGGGTTGCGGTGGGGGTGGCTCCACAAAGGGTGGGGGTAGCTTAGCGGGACTTAGTGGGGGTGGCATAGGACTCACCCTGGGGCGGAGACCTCGTGGTGGGAGTCGTGGGGAGTCTTGGGACTCATCACGGTCCATAGGGGCCGTGGTAGGTGGGCCAAGACTCACCGCGACTCATCACCGGGAGTCGAGGGTGTTCGTGGTGGTTCGCCATAAAATGGCATGGTTGTTTGTGAAACCCCCCGGACAGCTACAGAAGTATATATAGGGAGTAGTAACCCCGAGAACAGTGCAAGCCCGTTGGTGACCAAAAACTAGTGAGTAAGCGAGCGAGCCAGAAAGCGACCAAAGAGTGGGGAGGTGTTCCGGACTGCCAACTACCAAAGGGAATTCCGCTGGCTCCAAATCGTTGGAGGGTTCTTTGGGAGACCAAAGGGGGGACCGTTATGCCCCGGTGAGCAGCCGAAGCTCCAAGTTGGCCCGGACGGCCTGGTTGGGAGTTAGGCGCGCGCATCAGGCGAGTAACTATGACTTGAGGGGGGAGCTTACCGAAGTGAGGTGCGCGACACTTGGTATCAGAGCTTAGAGTTCAGTACGCGATCGTCCTTGGGATTGGCCTCATCATGGGGTCGGGCAAGCCAAAGCGAAAGCGAAACGGCCCAAAAGATGATGATCCTGGTGAGCCCAATGGGGGCGACGTGTCACCGAGGCGGCCGTTTGAGGAAGCGATGCATGTTTCCGAAAACGAGGCCGCTCAAGAGCGGCAGGAATCTGAGGAGTCGGAGCCTGAGGAATCCCTGAGAGCTCCGACCGACCAACAGATGCCTCCCATGCCGGCAGCCTTTTGGGAAGGGTTGTTGGCACAATTTGGCGGGACGTTGAAAGACGTGTTGAAGGCGGCTAATTCCACTTCCACTAAGGCAAAGTTTAAGGTGAAGCCTAAGGAACCCGACACCTTCGAGGGCGTCCGAAATCGGAAGGCACTCAACACCTGGCTCTTGGAGCTAGAGCAGTACTTCCGGGTGGCCAAGTTGAGTGACGAGGATCGGGTGGAAGGCAGTTTGTGCCCCTCAACGCGTCCTGGCTTGCCCGGGACAAGATGAGGAATTTGAAGCAAACAGATGACATTCGGGGATATGTCCAGGCTTTCAATGTGCTGTTGCTCGAAGTCGCGGACATGGCAGAACCAGAAATGGTCTTCAACTTTGTGGCGGGACTGGCCCCATGAGCTAGGCGGAATTTGGAAGAGAAGCCACCTAAGACTTTGAACGAGGCAATTGAGAGGGCTGAATGTTTCTCGGATGTCCCTAGGGGTGAAAGACAAGGCCGTACGTAGCTGAACCACAAGAAGATAGTGAGCGCCTCCGCCTCCTTGAGTGCTTTGGGCACTCAAGGGTGCTTCAGCCCCCCATACCTAACGCTGCCACTGCCCCCCACCACAGGGGCAGCCCCTCTTGTGTCCTGACCCCCTGCCCTCAAGGCAAAGGGCCGCGACAGTACTGGCCCTTTTTTGGTTTTGGTCTCGAAGATAGTTGAGTAAAAGATGATGAGAGATGCCCAGCCGCTGACTGGTGGGGATAGGTGTGCAGTGAGCATGTAAGCATTTTAATGGTGGGTAGTGAAAGAAAATCTGGTTATGGAGGACCTGAGTGAAGGCTGAAGTTCCACTTGACACAAAGCTGCCCTGTCTTTCTGATTTTCTGTACTAGGCTTAGTATAAACTGCATGTTGCATTTCAACCAAACTCATGACACCAAGCTCGTTGTGTTTTGATGGAGGTGGAAATGCTTTTATTGCAGGTGGTTAAGCATGCCACTGGCAATGAAGTTGAAGCACTGCCTCAATTAAATTGGCCTTTCCTTAGCAGCAAAAGTTTAATAATTTGCATCCAGTTCTATACTGGATTCATGTAAGATAGATCTTCAACCCCTCCAATATAATATTCACATGGTCACCTATCGAGATTGATATCTGTCCAATGGTTTCTATGCCTTCAACCCGTCTGGCAGGTATGCATCAATCCTTGAGAAAAGAGACTACAAGGAGTTCATCCAGATCAGCAGAGAATGAGAGGCTGGTGGTTAATGTCAATGTGTGACTCAATCCATATCCATTTGGTACTTTTGTGTTATTATAACAGAACTCTGCCGCATCCAAGTGCTCCACCCAGTCCGATTGGTCTGCCGACACGTAATTCCGCAGGATCTGCTTCACCACGGAATTCACCTTTTCTGTTTTGTCGTCCGTCGTAGGTCGGAAGGCGGTGCTCATCTTGAGCCTTGTCCCCATTTTCTTCCAAAGTGCCCTCCAAAATTCACTTGTAAACTTTGGATCGCGGTCCGAGACAATATCCTTCGAGAGTCCATGATGCTTGAAGACTTTGATATGATACTGCCAAAGTGACAACACAGAAGTATCCAGAAACAGGTTCCAATCTTGGTCGTTACGGACTCATGGATTTGTGCATTGTATGGGGCAGTTTTGAGGTGTTATCTTAATACATTGTCACGTGCTCTTCTTCATGCAGTTCATTTGATTTCGTGCATTGATGGCATGGTCTGTATGTTCTGAAGTCTGAATCACATAGGCAATGACATGATCATCCCCAGTGTGCAAGGATTGTGTTGGTTGCAATGCCGTAGTAGATTGATCGTAGCATCCGTGTTGCTATTCAGACACAGTAGAAACAATATTGCACATGTATGACTACAAGTCACAGCCCCCAAGTCAGTGCAACCAGCACGAGTGCCTGGTTCCCCACAGTCGATGTAGTTACTAGTGAGGTAGTGCATTTCAAACCTCCAATTGCATATGTCACTTCAACACTCCAGTTGTCGACTCCACTTGCAAGTCGTGAAGGCAACCAGCAGACAACTCACTGCGCCACGTGCTGTGGCCTCAGGCCTGCACGTGGCGAGACCCGGGAAGCCACCAACGACGCAATGGCGTGAGCGTTGCACGTGAGCGCGCGAGCGTACGCTCACGCAGGAGTGACGTGGCGTGAGCGTACGCTCACGCCAGCTGACGTGGCATGAGCCTGCACACATGCTGACGTGGCGTGAGCGTCATGTCAGCATGCTGATGTGGCGGAAAATGATGACGTGGCACTGTCCGTCAACTGCCACGTCAGCATTAACATGCGCCGCCTATAACCGTGGATGGTCCTATGACCGTGGAATTAATGCAGGGAAATCTTGCCTAAATAGAATCAAGACGAGCGTTGAGGCCTACAATTGCAGCATCCAACATTGTGCAATTACAAATGTTTGTTTCACTTTTACAATTACGAAGACGACAAAATATCCTCACAAAGTGTGCGCCATAAAGGCTGCCACGAGAAGACTTCCTCCCTCCTCAAATAACAATGAGAGTTATGATCATCTTCAAAAGATGATTGTAGTGCATAGCGACAGCAAGACATGTAGACTTCGAACGGTGCAATGACAAATGTGCACTACCTAAAAGTTGTCACTCAGACCTCACTCCGTATAGTTGGAGGCCATATCATTGCACAGCCGACGAATTGATGTGAATTACACATTTCAAATCATGGTCATCCACATACCACATTACATAGTTCATGCTACCCATGTGTTGTATCCCGCTGCAAAAGAGTATCGACCTCGTTGAAACTCATAGTGGCCTGGTGAATGAAGTTGTCACGTTTGGGATCGCAAACCATCCTCCTCAAAAATATGAAATACAAATGTTTGCAGGGTATGAATTTACCTCTCTTGCCCAAACTGGTTGATAGCATATTCACAAAATCAGGACATGTGCAATTGGGGAAATTGGAAACCGTGATGTCGTAGGTCCTGTCATGAACAGCAGATGTGGAAGTGATGATTGTGAATACCCGACCATATCCTGGATCGGGTACTTCCGTGGTGTTTCCGACACGAGCTTGGAGCATTCTTGCGGACTCCACTTTGCCAAAGTGTTCAGCGGTTGGAGAGAAACGCCGAACGAGCTTTCCATCTCGTTTGGTTGGCCACAAGTCAGGATTTGCCGGGGGGACCCGGGAGGACGCAGGAGTAGTAGTAGCACATGCATGGAGTTGGGGTTGTCTCGCAAGGGAAAAACCTGCCTCCTCCAGCATTTCAATCTCCTGAAAGCTGAGATGTGTTCCCACCTTCACGGGCCAAACGGTTGGAGGAGATGGCTTCATCACTACGGAAGGACGCACAGTTCCATGCACACATCTGGCACAATCATCTGCGCAGAACCAGAACTTGTGGTTCTTGGCTTCTGGTTGACCGTATGGACGCATCAAGCCCGTGAAAGTCGGAGCAGGAGTTCGGGCACCACCTCTGGATATAGATGAAGTGCACTTCTCGAAATTAGTTGCCCTGATCGCTGTACATTTCACACGAGACCCGACACTTGTGCGTTCTATGTGCCAAACGTGGTCGGGGCATGCGGACTCAAGCACATCAAGGGGGTTGTTTCTCTCCTGCACCATTTCAGTGGCACGGTTTGATGCTGGAGCTTGCCGTCGTGTTGGAGGTTCCTCCACAATGGAGGTTCCGGACACGGAGCTGTCATGCAGGGGAACACGAGGCTTCGAGAAGTTATCACGGTCTGCCCTGTGGGAATCTGAATCCGAACCAGGTGGAGTGTTCAATTTCCTCTTACAGGAGCCGAATCTCTCCTCCCCTTCAAGATGTGGAACTCTAGAAACAAGTGGCGTTCCCTGGGCATACATGCTCACCGCCCGTGCTATCTTGATTGGATCCCCAGATCTGTTTGCAGCACGCAACATCAACTCCGATTTGTCCGGACCCTTGCCACCAACCCCACCTCGTAAGAAATCACGGTATCGGGTTTGTTGTTGCAAGGCACGTATCAAATCATCTGTTGTTGCCACATACAAATCCCGACCTCGTTTCCCAGAATGCTGCAACCATGCATTGTGCACAGTTTCTGCCAAATTGCAAGATGGCATGTCTGCCATTTCCTCAATGGACATGTTCTGCAAAGAGGATAACCACACTTCAGAATAGTGCACAGGAAACAACATAAAGAAAGCAATGAGTCAAAAATATGGAAAGCAAATGTATGAATAAAGCATGAAATAGAAGCCTCGTACCATTGTCATGGCTGCTCCCCACTGTCTATACCGGAAGTGCCAAAACGCCAGCCAATCTTCCAATGCTCTCATACTCTCAAGTGATGCAGCTCCAGAAGAGAACCACCAGGCACGAATTGTCTGGAACAAAGTGTCCGCCTCCTTCATTGTTCTAGCATCTTTGTACTCTTTGCACAATTTACGGTGCTGAGTCTGCATCTCTGGTTTGATGTCCGACTTTGTATGTTTTTCCAGAGATTGTGTCCAATGGAATAGACATGTACGCTCTCTTCCTGGCATAGGCACTTTTGGGTCGCCCGATCCGAAGACAATACGAATAGCATTGAAATTTGCTTGAGCACTATCCGCCATGAAACCTGCGAAATTTGGAGATGGCAGCCCATGGCAGCCCATGACACGTATCAGGGAATTCCACATGAGCTTCTGGGATTCCGTATCCTCGGATTGCATGTCACAAACTGCAATTGTCATAACTCGTTGGTACACTGGATCGTAGACATGACAAGCCATTGTCGTCCAATCCTTCACTCGTTTCACATGATCAAACATAAGAAAACAGTTCTGCAAGTCCCCAGTCTTCTGCATCCGCTTCACGAGGCTAACCCCACTGCCCTCCCCAACAGTCGACATTTTGAAAAGAAAAACTTTGATGGTACCTTGACCTGGGAATACATTGTCCTGGATGTAATCGTACTTGCTCAGTCGTTTCAATTCCAAAATATTGTCTATGTAGCCTCTGATCCCAGAGCCCATTCTCAATGCATTGATCTGATGCCGAATGTTAGGTGAACTTAAAGTGGAGAAATGATCCATGACCAGGTCCAATGCTGCACCGTCAAGTTTAGTCCCCACAGAATCTCCTTCACTCAAAATATGGCTTTCCAAGAAGGACTTGCTTGCGCCAAGAGCAATTGCAGATGTTGTTGCGGATGGGTTTCTCCCGAACTCCTGTTTGATCAACCTCGATACTGTCTCAACACTCTCCCTGTAATCCCCCTTCGAGACAGGATGGTTATGGAATCCAAAATGCACACAAGCTCTCGTCATTGTATTCAAACGGTGGACAACATAGTACATTTTGCTCCGCAGAGCGCCAAGCAGGATGGCACAAGTTTGCAGAATTTGCAGACGAAAGTGTTTGCCGGTGGAGGGGCAGTCCCAGGCTGAAATGGATTCTCCGCCAGACCCTCCCATTCGCTTTGATTATGAACTCCAGACTGAAGAAAGTGTCTGCAATTCAAATTACCACACCTAAGGTGTCCATTGCAAACTGTCCTCCTGAAAACAAGCTTGTCATCATTCTGAATATTGGATGTTTTTGTTCTGCACCACGGGTGCCCGTCGTGTTTCTTGTCCATTCCATGCATCATGATTGTTACACCTCCAACTCGCGGAGGAGGAGGCAGCTCGAATAGGATATCGCCATCAAAAGTCTCCGGCAAGAACTTCACAGGCACCTGCTTCAAAGATTCCCAATCAATTCCCCGCAACTCGCTTTTGAATCCAGCCATTCCTCCCATCGCCCGCAATTTTGGAATGACACTACAAATCTCTTCTTCATCAGCTTCTGCAACCACAGTAGGAAGGACTGGATTTGGAATTTCACTTATGTCATCATCGGAAGAATCCGAAAGCTCAACGATTGGAGTGGAGGAAGTCTGTTCTTTTTTCACCACCACCTCCCTCTTGTCTTCAACGACCGAAGCAGCAGTCCCGGGCGTCACATATGACCCAAGGGACTTTCGCCGAGGCTCTCCAAGTACTCTGTATCGACCAGGACGCACTCTCCACTGGCTGATATGAGCCGTCTCATCACGGTTTTGGAAAGAATATTTCACCAACTTCCCTTTCAGATCGTAAACCTCTTTCTCCAAAAAGATGGAGCCATTCTGCAGCTGAAAACGGGTAGCCAAGACATGTTCCAGAACAATTGCAAATCCATTGTCAAGGACTTCCTGGGAGAACGGCACTGGTTTGTCGTCTGAGAAGAACTCCGCTTCAGAGGAAGCCATCTTCCTTCCTCGAGTATGTTTGTACCTTGCTATCGCAGATCTAGTGTAAATCGGTTTACTGTTGTCTCCAGAACACAGTTGAAGAATGAGCAGAGCATTATGGCGGAGGAAGCTCAGATAACGACTGTGCATATTCTGTTATTCATTCCAGATATGCAGCCGTCCATTTTAATTACTTTTCTTGTGGGCCCAGTGGTCAGAGAATCCATAGGGGCAGTGTCGGCAACTGTTAAACCGTTAATCAGAACCTCATCAATAAACCCAATAACAAAGCCGACTTCCTGGAAGCATGCCACAGGATCCGAGAATGGGATTGCAGATTAAGTAAATGTATCTATATACTACTACCAATGATCATGCGCACCTGGAAAGTTCCAAATGTGCAACGAATGTGGGGTTTGGATAACAAGGATGACCGTGTATGATATTCCAAAATTTGTCATCAAACTCTCGTTCATTTATATTTATTTGTTCAAGACTGCGCATCAATTTCTGGGATTCGCTGTTCTTTTTAAATATTGAACCAGTTATAATTTAGAACACGCCGTTTGTTTTGGGCGGCACACGTCAGACATCCATAACTGAATACGAACAGCTGTACACCAATTGCTGGCATGTGCACTAATAACGAAACGACTATGTGTAACGGTCACGCGGGAGGGAATCCGATGCTTCTAGAGACACGCAAGAACACAGGCAATCCCGCAAGAAATCGGGAGTCACTGCGTTTTTTCTACTTTTCGCGCTTAGAGGGAGAGTGGTAGTCAAGCTGGAGAGGGTTCCTTCTAGAATACGAAAGAGAAGAAAGTCTCTTTATTTTACTTCCCTTAGAGAGAGACGCAGAGCAAGAGAGAAAATGACGAGGCGTCGTTTGTTGGAGAACACAGGGCCAAGGCAGCAGGTGAACGCGGAGACTGATTCACAAGAGCAGACGGAGACTGAGGCAGCGGCTGCGACACAGCCGGCGATAAGAGTGCGCCAGCCTGTGGAGGCAGAGATGAATCGCAGGGACACTGAAGAAGGTGGATGGAAGCACGCGGAACGCCGAACCTGAGAAGGTCAAGAAACCCTTGCGCAGACAGAAACTCCAGCAGATGTGAGAGGGAAGAGGAAAGCTGCAGAAGGGGATCAAAGTTCAAAACCTAAGAAGGGCCAGTAAGTTTTAAGTCATATAGTCTATGTGATTGCCTTTCAAGGAGTCCTTCCTCTTCCATTCTTTAGCAGGAACTACTGAATCGCGAGCGTCGTTAACGCCATTCGATTTGCTCATGAGATTTATGTACCTATGTGTTGAAGAGAGAGTCTGCACTTACTATTCTCCCTAAACTACACTGAATGTCGTTGCCGCCAATCAGTTGCACATATGTCATTACACAACACCGATCCGGCAGGTTGTTATCTTTTGTGATTGTCGTTAACGCCGTTCGCTATCGCTCTCACTTTTGTTTTGAATACAGGCAGTCTCGGCTTGCATGTGTAGATTGTGCTGAATTCTTTCACACCATTCATGGTGAGTTTCCTTGATACAGAGTGATTGTCGTTACGCCATTCAGTATTTGCAAATCACTTAGTCAGAACTGAATGGCATCGTGCAGAAAACTGTGAGGTCGAAGCCCACAGGATCAGAGGGGAAAGGATCTGGAGATGGGGACGAGTCCGCAAAAAGCTCAGAGAATACAGATGAAGCCAGATGAATCCGAAGTGCACTACCTTGACAAGGTGAAAGAACTCATGTCATTCCAGAAGGTAAACTCTCAAGGAGGTTATAAGGGACATGCTCGTATCTGGAGGGCGTCTGGACATACCTCTGTGCCGGATGATATCAATGCCTGTTGTGCGTCCACCTCTTTCCCATGACATAACAAAATTGGAGAGTGATTTTGTGCATGGATATAGACTTGGTGCACAAGTTTTTTATGTGTCACTGACGGATATAAAATGGGAAAAGCACATTAGTTTCTCCAGAGATCAGTGATAACTGGGATGAGTGCTGGAAAGATGCCAATGAGGAGTTCGAGCTGGGCCTCATGATGGGAAAGAACACCAGCAATTTGCAACCACATGTTCTACGTCTGGGACGACAACCACCGATTGCTGGCATGGATGGGATACATTCAGAAACACCATTCGAAAGACAAAGACAAGCATGTTGCTGTGGAGGCAATGGTTTTGGATCCAGGAAACGACATCGCTAGGCTTCTTACAGCTATGCACGACGTGAACAAGTAAGTCATCCAGGAGATTGATTCCCTCTGTAGTGTCTTGTTGATCCTCAAAAAACAGTGTTAAGGAATGCAATGTTTTCAATGTTTTTGCAGATCGACAGAGAAATCGCATGTGACAACAAGCTTGGTTCACACACTATTCCGAATCAGAGGATTGGTCTGATGAAGCTGGTGATTTTCGGACAGTACTACCACCCAATATCATCAAGAAGTGCGAAACAGAAGAGGCAGGCACTTGGTATTCTTTGACACGAGAGGCGTTTCTGGAGTACATGTATGCGGTAAGCCCGAGTCTGTAATCTGTTTACTTTTCGAATACATGTTTAGAGTCCCTTCGGAGCTAATCACTACTTGAATGAATGCAGCAAGAACTGGCAGAGGCAGCTGAGAAGGGAAAATCCGAATATTACCGCACTACACCAGAGGAACTAAGGACATCAAAGGGTGTGGAAGCTGCAATAAAGAAGGAGTTTGAGATGCGAAGAACCAAATTGATGTCAGCCTTCGGAAAGCAGCTTAGAATAGTAGATCCTGGACTTGGTCCTGAGTTCCTTCAGCAGATCAAAACACACTATGACAAGCATGTGCATCCGGAGATGCAGCAGGAGAAATTGCACCGGCTGGCCATATCGATGGTCGACCCACAAACAAAAATAAGGTGGCTGGAGATATGGAACTCAGATCAAACAGTAAAGGACTTGAATCAGTTCCCAAAGAGCACCATACAGCCTGGCACAAAGGTGGAAGGAATCAGTGATTTGGTGTTTGATAACTGGCTCCACAAGGCTACATTTTGGAGTCAGGTGTGTATTCGAACATGCTGTTTCTTCTCTTCAAGTATGTGATGTGTTTCTTTTTTGCAATTCTGACAAATATACTATTTGCAGCTCGAAAAGCGCGCCGTCATTGTGCTGGATCAGACTTTGAAGGACCTGAACATTGCGATTGTTTCCCCTCCCCAAATGTCATTGGAGGCATACATAAGGAAGTGGAGAGGTCTCACCTGGAGATACTTTTTTCCGGGAGTTCTCCAAAGATGGTAACATTTTACGGTCCAACGACTTTGACAGTCAGGTTGGAGGAGAGTGGGCCATGATGCGAGTTGTGTACAGGTGAAATGTCATACTTGAAACTCTACTGTTTTTTTGGGAAAAATTGTGGCTTCATATGGATTGCAATCTTAGATCCAGATTGAATGTCGTTGACGACATTCACTTCTTTGTCTGAGTCATTCTTAAGCGAGTATATGAATTCACCTGGTTAGGATCTAAGGGTGCAATTATATTGTCCCTGATTAGAATTGATAATGTCCTTGAATGGCGTTGACGACATTCACATACGGAGTTGTTGTGTGGTCCTCAAGGTTATTTAAATTTTTGTAATGTCCATAGAGGATACAATGAGGGTTGATCACTTCATTTTGCTGAATGTCAATGCAGACATTCAGTTGTTCTGCATTGTTTTTCCTCTTGCGATGAATATGGAGGCTTCATAAGCTCTGTTTTAAGAAATCCAAAGTGAATGTCGTTGACGACATTCACAGCTGTGTCTGTATTATTAAAAAACGACAAATTCAATTTTCATGGATTGGGGAGCTAAGTAATTGGTTTCTTTTTTGTATTTTTGTGAATGGCGTTGACGCCATTCACATACAGTGATGTTGTGAGGTCCTCAGTGATAGGTTCGTTATGAATGTGCATTGAGTTTTCCTGGATGGTTCCTTACTCAATTTTTTTATTTCCATCCTGTGATTTTGCTTCATTTCAGTAATAATTTGGCTTCATTCTTGAATGTCGTTGACGACATTCACTTCTATGTCTGTGTCATTTCTAATCGCTTATTTGCATTCACCTGGATTAGGATGTATTTACAGTGTCATGGAATGGAATGTTCTGAATGGCGTTGACGACATTCATATCTGGAGCAGTAGTGTGGTCCTGAAAGGTCCTTGGAGCAGTTGTCAGAGCCATTTCAATCCATGTTTTATTCTTTCTGTTCTACTTGCATCTTACTCACTGAGCGCTTTTGTGGGTTGGGATTCATCTCCTTTTTTCAGGTACACGAAATATGTGCTTATGGAAGGAAATCACCTGAGCGGAATTCCCGACTATCTTGACATGTGGTCGGACCCTGCAAACGATCCAACCATGTATACTGCAGGGATATTGAAGGACTGGAGTCCTTCTCACTTCAGAGACTGTGGGTGGTACCTTGACTGCCCACCTGAGCACACGACCTTTCAAGAACAGCATATGAAATACTTGAACAATAACGCTGAGATGCTGGCGCCTTTGACTGACGAAGAGTATCAACGAAACATAGCAACCTTGGCTGCCAAGGAGCCTGATGCTCAGGGAACGCCGCAGAAGGGAAAGAAGGCGGGCCGCGCAAACCAAAAGACAAGGCTGTTGATGTCATAGCCATCTCACCAGCAAAGCCAAAGGACAAAGACAAGTCCAAAGAGAAGGAAAAGGACAAGGGGAAGGAGAATGAAAAGGAGATGGAGAGTGGGCAGGACTTTAGTGCTGGAAGATATACCCGCACTCTTCAGTGCGTGTTCGATGCCAAGCCACACCCTTCCCGTTCTGATTCAGCAGGAGAGATGAAAATTGTTAAATGAGGGTTGGCTTTCGATGATGCAGAGTCGAAAGAGAGGATACACTGGGGTGCCATCCCCTACCTGGGACAATATAATCTCATTCCTCAATCTGGTGAGAATTCCATTTTCTTTCCTTTTTCTCTGAATGTTTCGTTGGCAGTATTTCAGTCTCGTTCTTTGAAAACATTCTTGCCATCGTTCTTATAAAAAACATGTCTGTTGCAGGTGAGCACAGGTCCCACCTTCGTGTGCGGTGTGCAGAAAACTTATGCGGCCGACATTGTCATTCTCGACATCCCGGATGGCCAGGCTGTGCCAGAAGTTCTTCCAAAGGGCAAGACGCCAGGGTGGAACAAATTCGAGGACAACTACTGGAGTTGGGTATTCGGGTTCTGTAACAATTTCCTCTCTGATGCAGGGACACTTCTGCTTTTTCAGTCATGTGACAATGATAGTCGTCGGGCATTGGCATCATACCTCAAGTCTTCAGGGTTTGAAGTTTTGCGCACATGGAATTGTGTGAACAGCCTCTACCTTGTGAAAGGGGGTTTCCCTGGTCAGCTGGTATGCCGTCTGCCTTCTGCTTATGCTTTGATCATGAGTTTCAATTTTCTCTGCAGCTCCACTCTAGTAGAATGTTTTATGATCGACACCGATCATCAACGATTCATGGTTTTTTGGTGTCAGAGTTCTGAATAGCCGATGTACACACTTCCACTTTAGATTGTGTTTACCACACTAACCTGCTATCTTTGGCAGACGAGGATGTTCGAGGCGATCTGCCTGCGGAGGATTCGCACATCAAAGACACCATCCTCCATCCGCAGCTTTGAGATTTCTGACCAGGGTTGTTTCGTCAACCCCCCCTATGAGCCCCATGTCGATGACATTTTGTACAACTTCATGCAGTCCAGTCAGACTCTGAAGAGACCAGATGGCACTCCCTGGAGAGGTGCAAAGGAAAAGTCACCAGCATTCATGCAAATACTGCTGGAGTCATGCAGCCACCGCTCTGCACGGGTGGTCGATCTTTCTGTGTCCACAGGTTCGTTTTCTCCCTTCCGAATTGGTTTCCTTTCAACAGTTTCATCTGCTTAAATCCCCTCCTCCAAACTGTTTATGTTCTCCTGTCTGGTGCAGGAGCAACTTACCACGCATGCAAGGCAGGCGGAAGAAGCCTTTTTGGTATGGAGGGTGATTTTGACCTCTACAACACAGTGCTCCTCCCCTTTTGTCTGGCTCCACTTCAGGCACACAGACTGATCGGATTCATATTCGAAATGATGACGATCCCGAAGATAAGCAGGTCGACAACGACTTTTCATGTGAGTAAGTGCTAAACCCTCTTTGGAGTCATACTCAATTTCTCGATAACATCAAAGTTACAGTAATAACTTTTTCAGGCTGTCTTTCAGGAAAGCCAGCGGTGGATCTTCAGGAGATACAGTCATTTCTGGCGAGTCTGTTTTCGACAGCCCCCTTTCCAATTTTCTGCTCCCTGTTTATGCCGAAGCAATGGCACTTCACGCGTCCGAGTCCCTATCCCCTGACTTTTTAGTGGCCAGCCGTAGGTGTATCCAGCGTGGATCCGGTGTTCTAAAATACTTAGACTTAGATGCAGAGGAAGAGGGGATACATTGTACTGACTCTGAGTCAGACTGAACTGTATTCTTTTAATATTCATTTTCATATTATCTGGAAAACGTTGAATCCCCTTACTCTACCGTAGTTGTTCCTTTAGAACAAATAATAATCACAGAATCAACTTTCGTTTAAATTGCTATATGTATGAATCCATCTCACAAACCTTCCTGACTCTTCTCATATCCATTGTGCATTCATCTACACTGTATTCATGCGTGCTCCATTCATGAAAGCTTCCTTTGTACAACATCCATTGTACATTCATCCTCTGTACTCTTTAATCCACCCCACAAACCTTCCACACTCATTTCATATACTTTGTGCATTCGTCAAAAGATTTGGTCATGCATCTTCCTGTCATGAATTTTTGTCATTGCTCAACATCCATTATACATTCATCCATTTTACTCTTATCCATCCGTCATTCATCCATCTACATAGATTTTTCAAACTCATCCATCTGTTTATCATCCAACTGTACATTCATCCATCATTTATTCAATGCCTTTTATTATGTCGTCCAGCTTGTTTCCGCGGTAAAGGGTGCCAATCCGCGGGAATACACTCCACTTCTTTCTGGGTGCGTGGTGACTCGGCCTCCACGTGTGATGACGTGGACTGAGCCCCGTGACGTGGCATTTGCGCAAGGTGACGTGGCGTGAGCGCAGTCGCGCTCACGCGCTCACGTGACCAGGCTCACGCCGAGGCATCCCTGGGGAAGCCACGGGGCCTTGAAGGTAACCGATAGGCCGGTCGCTATACGAGTCACAACACTTCGAGCGTAGTCAACAATATATACTTCAACATTACAAGACAAGCAGCTGTATTCCCTATAATGCATTGGCTTAGTGGCCCTTGTGATATGGAGCTCTTATGTTGTAGATATTGTGAGATCTGTAGACGCATCCTTTGAAATTCTCTCTATTTGCCACCTCACTCATGAGTCTACAACGTTTGTGAGGTTTGATGCTTGCTCTTTATGATCATGCTTGTTTTGGTAATGTGGATAGAATGTGACATAGGCACATTTCTTCCATTAAACAAATGTACCCCATGTTGTAGGGAGTATGCTGCTTGATCTGAGTCTTCGAGGGCGACCCTCAAAAGGGAATCAGCGTTGATGGGGACATCAACCTTGGATCGTGGGGAGGAAAGCATGCTTAGCCCGCTAGCTAGCTCATGAATCATTGCAAAAACTTGTGTTTTACAACTTTGTTATAAACGAATGGTTTCCAAATGTTGGCCTCTTATTTTGTTTGGAATGGTGATGCATGGTAGTATGGTTGGAGCTAGCATGTAGAATGCATGCTAGCTTACAAAGGGGGAGAGGGATAAATAATGTGTGTTGGATATCTTGTGTGTTTGCGCTCCAGTGCCGAAATTGGGTGACTCCCATCCAAGGGGCAAGGAAACTTGCGTCTTCTTTGGGAGTTCACGTGCTAGTGTGCACCTGGCGCGTGCGCGTACTATAACTGCGCTACCGAGGGGGTTGCCTTGTAGTGCGGGTTAATGCGGAAGCTACGTGCTTCGTTCACGTACTATAATCGTGTAGCCTCGGGACAAAGTCGTAGTGCGGCTTCAGCGTGTTCCGTACCTCAGGCCAGCATTCCAAGGCGGACCAATTGTAGTGATTGGGGCGCACGGTTGGTTCAAGGTTATCTTCCTAGTCAAAAAGGGTTAACCATGTGAACCCTTGCTCAAGGTGATGCCAAAAGCGGCATCATGAGCGGTCGCAAGCAATGTTGTTGCAGTAAGGCGATTCGATCCTCGGGGAGGATCGTTCCTTGGCCTTGAAGTAGGCCAAGAAGAGTGCATTGGGTGGAGCTTGAGAGGCTCCACCCTTGGCCGCGACTTGGAGGAAGTTGGCCGAACTAGCTAGTGGAGAGTAGAGTCAAGTGGGGGTTTGGTTCTTTGCCATGGGACGCCATGGTGCGGAAACAAACTCCTTGATGTGGGACGCCACAACTTGGATGTTCGTTTCTACAAAATGGACAAGTCGATGAGGACATCGACTCCATGTTGGTAGGGGTGTGTGTTGCGGCCCTTTGCCTTGAGGGCAGGGGGTTGAGACGCAGAGGGGTTGCCCCTGTGGTGGGGGCGGTGGCAGCAATAGGTACGGGGGGGCTGAAGCACCATTGAGTGCCCAAGGCACTCAAGGAGGTGGAGGCGCTCACTAGGTGGAGCCCCGCACACCGGGTTGCGGTGGGGGTGGCTCACAAAGGGTGGTGGTAGCTTAGTGGGACTTAGTGGGGGTGGCATAGAACTCACCATGGGGCGGAGACCTTGTGGTGGGAGTCGTGGGGAGTCTTGGGACTCACCATGGTCCAATGGGGCCGTGGTGGGTGGGCCAAGACTCACCGCGACTCATCACCGGAAATCGAGGGTCTTTGTGGTGGGTCGCCATAAAATGGCATGGCTGTTTGTGAAACCCCCGCGGATAGTTACAGAAGTATATATAGGGAGTAGTAACCCCAAGAACGGTGCAAGCCCGTTGGTGACCAAAAACTAGTGCGTAAGCGAGCGAGCCGGAAAGCGAACAAGGAGTGGGGAGCTATTCCGGACTGCCATCTACCAAAGGGAATTTCCTCTAGGCCCAAATTGGTGGAGGGTCTGTTGGGGGAGAAAAGGGGGACCGTTATGTTCTGGTGAGCAGCCGAAGCTCCGAGTTGGCCCGGCGGCCAGGTTGGGAGTTAGGCGTGCGCATCAAAGCGAGTAACTATGACTTGAAGGGGAGCTTACCAAAGTGAGGTGCGCGACATTTTGCAAACATGTCTACCAGGGTATTGTTGAGAGGGAGATCTGGTACAATTCCAGCTCTGAGATGTCGCCATGGACCTCTTTCCCCTTTTCCAGAGCTACCAGGGCAGTGTTCATAATGACGTTTGGTACAATTCCAGCTTTGACGATATCCCCATGCACCTCTTTGCCCTTCTCCAGGGCTGTCAGGCTTGCACAAACATTGCGAATGCACACAAACATGATGTGCTTCCCCCATCATTTGCTTATAGGTCTCCAAAGCCTCCATCCCACGTCCCTACTGTGCATACCCTGCAAGCAACGCACTCCACGACACCACATCTCATAGGTCTCCAAAGCCTCCTTCCCACGTCCTTGCTGTGCATACCTTGCAAGCATCGCACTCCATGACACCACATCTCATTCAGCCATAGTGTCGAACACTCCCTTTGCATCCTCGATGCACCCACATTTTGCATACATGTCCACTAGGGCCGTGTTTAGAATGGCATTTGGTACAATTCCAGCTCTGACGATGTTGCCACATGGACATCTGGTACACTTCTAGCTTTGAAGATGTCACCATGGACCTCTTTTTCCCCTTTTACAGGGCTCCCATGCTTGCACACGCATTGCAAACACAAACAGTCGTGATGTGGTTCGGCTTCACCCCTTCGTGCATTATTCGCTCATCCAAAGCATCGTACCACATACATATCTGAATCTGCTGAGATGCTCCTTGGTTAAAGTCTGTAGAGCCTCTTTCAGTTGCCTACCTCACAAAGCATCTTCACATGCCCCAGAAGAGCCAGAAGAGGCATTATGGACTCCCTCTCTTTATCCTGTTTCAGAAGCCAACGAGCTAACTTACAGAATTCAGTATGCATCTCAGGGCCGAGCCTCCACCCCGCGCCCAAGTTGTGCAAATCCTGCGATCATGGCGTTAGAAGACACCACATCTCCTTCAGTCCATTGTCAAAACACTCCTTTGCATCCTCGAGCACCCACAATTGGCATAATGTCCACGAGGGTATTGTTCAAATACAATTATCTGGTTTAATTCCTGCTTTGATGATGTCACATGGACCTCTCTGCCCTTTCTAGGGCTGCTAGGCTTGCACACGCAAATTTGCAGACACAAATAAAGGTGATGTGATTGGGCTTCACCCCTTCCCACCATTTTCTCATAGGTCTCCAAAGCCTCCATCCCGCACCTATATTGTGCATATCCTACAATCATTGCACTCCAAGACACCACATTCGTTCAGCCATAGGTCGAACACTCTTTTCATCCTCAATGCACCCACATTTAGCATACATGTCCACCAGGTACTATTAAGAATGACATCTGGTAAAAATTCCAGCTTGACAATGTCCCCAGGACTTTCTTGCCCTTATCCAGCGCTGCCAGGCTCGCACACACCTTGCAAACCTAACCTGGGGGTGATCTGGTCGGGCTTCACCTCTTCCCTCATCATTTGCTCATAGGTCTCCAAGCCTCAACCCGCGCCCCTGCATGTGCATAAGCTGTGATCATCACAGACCAAGACACCACATCTCATTCAGCCATATTGTCCAACACTCCCTTTGTATCCTCGATGCTCCCTCATTTTGCATACATGTTCATCAGAGCAGTGTCCAGAACAACATCTGGTACCTACGATTCCAGCTTCGACAATGTCAGCATGGACCTCTTTGCCCTTTTGTAGGGCTGCCTAGATCACACACGCATTGCAAATACAGTACAGAAGGAAGGAGATGGACGCCAAGCAGGAGGATCTCGCTAATGGAGTGTCGCGTCACTTCGCTTCAAGAAGGAGTGACTTGAAATCTCTGCTAAGTCCTCGGCCCCCTCACGGCAACTTACAGGTGTCGCGAACCTCACTTTGCTAGCTTGATGCGCGCGCCTAACTCCCAACCTGGCCGCCGGACCAACTTGGAGCTTCGTCTGCTCACCGGGGCATAACGGTCCCCCTTTGAACTCCCAAAGAACCCTCCACCGATTTGGAACCAGCGGGAATTCCCTTTGGTAGTTGGCAGTCTGGAACAGCTCCCCACACTTTGGTCGCTTTCCGGCTCACTCGCTTACTCACTAGTTTTTGGTCACCAACGGGCTTGCACCATTCTCGGGGTTACTACTCCCTATATATACTTCTGTAGCTGTCCGCAGGGGTTGCACAACCAGCCATGCCATTGTATGGCGAACCACCACGAAAACCCTCGACTCCCGGTGATGAGTCGCGGTGAGTCTTGGCCCACTCACCATGGCCCCTATGGACCGTGATGAGTCCCAAGACTCCCCACGACTCCCACCACGAGGTCTCCGCCCCATGGTGAGTCCTATGCCACCCCCACTAAGTCCCGCTAAGCTACCACCACCCCTTGTGGAGCCACCCCCACCGCAACCTGGTGTGCGGGGCTCCACCTAGTGAGCACCTCCGCCTCCTTGAGTGCCTTGGGCACTCAAGGGTGCTTCAGCCCCCCATACCTATCGCTGCCGCTGCCCCCACCACAGGGGCAGCCCCTCATGTGTCCCAACCCCCTGCCCTCAAGGCAAAGGGCCGCGACACACACCCCTACCAACAAGGAGTCGATGTCCTCATCGACTTGTCCATTTTGTAGAAACGAACATCCAAGATGTGGCGTCCCACATCAAGGAGTTTGTTTCCGTACCTTGGCGTCCCATGGCAAAAAACCAAATCCCACACTTGACTGTACTCTCCACTAGCTAGTTCGGCCGACTTCCTCCAAGTCCCGGCCAGGGGTGGAGCCTCTCAAGCTCCTCCCAGTGCACTCTTCTTGGCCTTCTTCAAGGTCAAGGAACAATCCTCCCCGAGGATCGAATCGCCTTACTGCAACAACATTGCTTGCGATCGCTCCTGATACCGCTTTGGCATCACTTTGAGCAAGGGTTCACCTCGAACCCCCTTTGACTAGGAAGATAACCTTGAACCAACCGTGCGCCCCAATCACTACAATTGGGTCCGTCTTGGAATGTTGGCCTGAGGTACGGGAACACGTCGAAGCCGCACTACGACTTCGTCCTGAGGCTACACGATTATAGTACGTGAACGGAAGCACATAGCTTCCGCGTTAGCCCGCACTACAAGGCAACCACCTCTGTAGCGCAGTTATAGTACGCGCACGCGCCAGGTGGCACTAGCACGTGAACTCCCAAAGAAGGCGCATGTTCCTTGCCCCTTGGATGGGAGTCACCCGATTTCGGCACTGCGCAAACACACGATTAACCCAATTTACCTCTCCCACTTTTGTAAGCTAGCATGCATTCTACACACTAGCCAACCACACCATGCATGACCATTCCAAACAAAATAGGACACACAACATTTGGAACCCATTTCCTTTATAACAAATTTTGTACAATACAAGTTTTTGCAATCGGATTCCTGAGCTAGCTAAGCGGGCTAAGCATGCGTTTCCCCCCCACGCTCCAAGGTTGATGTCCCCATCAACGCTTCTTCCGCTTTTGAGGTCGCCCTTCGAAAACTGCAACAGCCTCGGATGCGTTTCCCATTTCTGAGGCACGCACCCAGATGCCTCCACATGATGATAGCCCTTCCATTTGACGAGATACTCTGTTTCTCGGTTCTTGAACCTCCTCGACTTAAGTACTGCCTCCACCTCGTACTCAGGTTCATTTTCATGATCCAATGCACAGGTGGCGGACGCAACACTGATGCCGATTCGGACGCGCTTCATCTTTGAAGTAAGGCTTCAAAAGAGAGACGTGAAATACTGGATGCACCTTGCTGTTTGCCGGTAGCTCCAATTCATACACATCCTCATTCATAACCTTCCGGATGCGAAAGGGTCCCGCATACGGAGGTACAAATTTTGGACTCACTTCCGGAGGTAGTCGAAAATTCTTGATGTTCAACTAGACCTCCGTGCCTGCCTCAAACTTCACTTCCCTCCGCTTCCGATTCGCCTGCCTTTATACCGTTTCCTTGCTTTGGCATTGTTGTATTTTGCGAGCTTCAACAAATGCTCGCGTTCTTTCAGTACCGCCGCTACTGCGGTTCCTCAACGTCTTGGGCGGCCAACTTGTCGGCACCAGAGGTGCTTTTCCATAGACCAATACGAAAGGGGAAACTCCCATTGCGGAGTGTTCTGTGTTATTATAACAGAACTCTACCGCGTCTGAGTGTTCCACCCAGTCTGATTGGTCTGCCTACACGTAATTCCGCAAGATCTGCTTCACTACGGAATTCACTCTTTCCGTTTGGCCGTCGGTCGTAGGTCGGAAGGCGTGCTCATCTTCAGCCTCGTCCCCATCTTCTTCCAAAGTGTTCTCCAAAATTACTCGTAAACTTTGGATCGCGGTCCGAGACAATATCCTTCGGGACTCCATGATGTTTTAAGACGTGGGCGAAGTAAAGTCGCCCGTCTCTGCGCCGTTGCCGTCTCCTTGGTGGGGATGAAATGGCCCATTTTACTGAACCTATCCACCACCATCATGATTGCATCGAATCCTTTTGACAGCGGCATAGCAGTCATGAAATCCATCGAGACGCTTTCCCAAATCCCCTCTGGAATCGGCAAGGGTTGTAACAGCCCCGCTTGCTTTTTGTACTTGCTCCGGTTTTGTTGGCATGTGGTGCATGTCTTGACATACTCCTCTGCCTCCTCCCTCAGTTTGGGCGAGAAATACTCTTTCTTCAAGAGTGCCACAGTGCGCTTGGCTCCGCCGTGACCGCAAGCGGGCTATCATGGCATTCTCTCAAGAGACTATCTCTGATCCCTCCCTTCGGCACGTAGAGACGCTTTTGCTTATACCGGAGCAGTCCATTTTGCAAGTGGAATTGCGATTTAACCCCCCTCCTCAAGTCGTGCATCACGGACTTCGCCAGCTCATCCTTCTGGCAAGCCTTCCGGATCTTCCTTTGGAGCGCCGTCTCGCCCCTATACACCAACAGGAGCTGCTGCTTTCTACTTAAAGCATCAGCCACCACATTGTCACATCTTGGTTTGTATTGGATATCCACGTCAAACACTGCCAAAGTATCTTGCCACCTAAGTTGTTTTGGGGACAACTTGGGCTGCGTGGCAAAATACTTCACCGTGACATTGTCCGTGAACACCTTCACTGGGTTGGAACCAACATAGTGGCGCCAAAGCTCAAGACAGTGCACCACCGCCTTCATCTATTTCTCGTGCGTCGGCCACCGTCGCTCCACTTCGTTCAGTTTCTTACTTTCGTAAGCCACTGGACATCCATCTTGCATCAGTACACCCCCAATCGCAAAGTCCAACGCATCTGTATGAATCTCGAACGGCCGATCGAACTCCGGGATTTTCAAGACTAGAGCTTCCGCCATCCGCTGCTTCAATTCAGCAAAAGCTTGGCCACACAAGGTGTCCCATACCCATACTTTGGATTTACACAGAAGGTCTGACAACGGCCCCGCGATCTTAGCGAAATTTCTTACATACTTCCGGTAATAGGAGGCGAGTCCTAGGAAGGATCGCACTCCCGGGACCGAAGTCGGAGGCTCCCAGTCCAAGATCGCCCTCACCATTCTGTCATCCATTTTGATCCCATCCTCTGTAATCACATGCCCCAGGAACTCCACTTTTGTGACCCCGAATTCGCACTTTGAAGCTTTGGCATACAGCTTCCCTTCCCGCAATTTCTGGAACACCCTTTTGAGGTGCTCCAGGTGCTCCTCCTTTGTTTGTGAATACACCAAGATGTCGTCGATGTACACGATCACAAAGTCATCCAACCACTCCTGGAAAAGGTTGTTCATCAGCGTGCTAAAGGTCGCGGGTGCATTGGTGAGCCCAAAAGGCATCACCAAGAACTCATATGAACCATACCTTGTCCTGCACGCGGTCTTCTCGTCATCTCCTTCCGCCACTCGAATTTGATGATAGCCGGAGCGCAGATCGATCCTGCTGAAATACTTTGCTCCTGCGAACCGATCAAAAAGGTTGTCGATCCTTGGCAAAGGATACCGGTTTTTGATAGTCACCTTATTCAAAGCCCTGTAATCGACACACATCCACAGCGTCCCATCCTTCTTGTCTGCGAATAGCACCGGGGCTCCGTAAGGTCACTTACTCGGCCGGATGTACCCCTTTGACATTAGATCTTTGAGCTGAGTCTTCAGCTCGACCAACTCTCTGTGGCTCAACCGGTAGGGCGCCTTGGCAGACGGTTCCGATCCTGGTATCACATCAATCTTGTGGTCAGCTCCTCTTCGTGGTGGCAAGCCGCTTGGTAAATCCTCCGGCATCACATCCTGGTATCTCTCCAAAATCCCCTTGATCCAATCTGGCTCGGCTCCCCATCCCCTTCTCCCTTCACTTTCTAATGTAAAGCAAAAACTGGGGCTCATGTGCCTCCTCCACGGCCCACTCCCTTGCTGATAGAAGGTTTATTCGTCCTCCCACGGGTTTGGGCGTTTCCAATACTCGTAAGACTTCGCCACCATCCACCAATGGTAGGGTGACTACTCTCTTGCGGCCATCTATGACCGCTCCGGATTTGCTCAAAAAGGTCATCCCCAAAATGAGATCCACTCCATCGATCTCGCAAATGGTGAAGTTCTCACGTCCTTCCCATTTCCCCAGTTGAAGAGGGACATCGAACGTCAACCTCGTCGCCAATTGCGGTTCTCCTTTGGCAGAACGCCCCTCAATAGAGGCCCCCACGTCACTTGTCGGGAGTCCCAGCTTTTGTGCCGTTGCCGGTGTCATGAAGGAGTACGACGCTCTCGTGTCCACCAACAACGACACGTTAGTTTCGGATATTATCCCATCCACAAACAATAACTGACTCCCTTTACGTAAGGCGCCAGTTTCCTGATACAACTCACAAGAAAATTTGCCTACCTTGCAAGTCCTGGCGACCACCGCTTCCACCAAGCGGCTGATGGTATCTTTCGATAGCTCTGTGGTCGCCCGAGTCATGTTCAATTGCCGGGGCTTTGTGCACTTCTTGGCCATGTGCCCGAGCTCCCCGCAATTGAAACACACTCCATCAAAGGTCGCCTTCTCAGACGTCTATACAAATAGGATATCTGTAAAGTGCAGCAATCACTACAACAAATTGGGGTTTTATGACTATTTTTTAGTCAGATCTGCCATTTATGACTACTGGGGCATGCTGAGATAAAAGCCTTGTTATGTCAGACATCAGTCATAATCCGTGGGAGAGTCATATGTGACAGTCATAAATTTACCTTCATACGTGGCACTTCCGCGGCCCTCTTAGTCATTTAGTGGAGTCACAAATATGTCCTTGTATTCTTCTTCATTCATCCATTGAGTAGGGTACGTGGGGTTGGGTCTAGGCAATACGTGCATGGCTCGCGTGGGTACACCTATCGTTCACCAGCAAGTCAGAAATGACATTGTTATGACTGTCATTGAGGACTGGATATCTGACGTCACCCAATATAGATGGTGCTTATGCAGCCTCGTTGCATTGATTTTTTGACCAAGTGGTTTGAGCACTTCAAGGTTGCGGTGTGGTCGTGTGCGCAATCCCGGAACTTCAGTCACCTACTTGAAATTGACTATTCCGTGGACGAATCGTTTTGTGATCTCTCAACTGAGCCAGATGAGGAGTCTGCTTCATGGTCGTCGCAGACACTTCCATTTATAGGTTAACTAGTAGTTGTGTTAGTGTGTCGCCGTTTCTATAACAAATGGTCATGATTTTGCACTGTCTACGTACAACTTGATTCTCATAGCCCTGAAAACTCTCAATCTGTAATCAACGCATTAATATATGCACCTACAGCAGCTGAAATGGACGCCCTCTGGTAGGTCGTCTCAAGACCGCTGAGGTCAACCTCGCCTTGAGCTACTGAAAAACTCGCTCCTGCACATCTTCCCACTGCCACTCCTAGTCCACGTCCCTGGTCAGCTTGATTATAGCCTTTTCAATAGCACTAAATCCCTTGACAGACCGTCGATAGTAGTTTGTCAAACCCATGAAATCTTGAACTAGGCTCACGTTCGTAGGGGGTGAAAGCATGCGCGGCAAAATTTGAGTCCATAAAAAAATCCATGGGAAGTACAATATGCAGCAAGCGAGAATGACGAGGCAAAAAGACGAATTAATTTTAGCCGTTGATATTTTTTGTACATCAAACTGCAGCCGTCGATTAGAGGTCGGGTTCGTCGGGTATGTCGGTGGCTGGAAGATTAGTATGTTAGGCTAGAGTGGAAGTGCGGGAAAGCTAAGACTTGTCACAAGATGTTCTGACACATTGTGGACTGCAAAGTAAGACGCGTAAGTGGAAGCTGGGATGTACAAGTTAGGATGCAAGCTGAGAGTGCAAAGTTGGGTGAGGTAGGTGAATTGGATAGAGACACTGGTAAGAGATATTGATTTTTTGACCTAAATGGCAGGTGAGAAGGTAAGTGACACCTTAATTGTAGAGGTCGTGAGACCACCAAAGGAGCGACAGCTGAAGCGCCAGCCAAGGGTATTAAGGCCAGCCAGTGCTGCATTTTGCCGCCTCCATCTCTACCATGGACTCGGCAACAAAGAAAGTTTAGGGTTTAGGACCTTCAAATGTCTACCTCAAGTGCAATTCTATCTCTGCCTTTACCTCATCTACTCTACTGATAACTGTGGTGCTTGTTTCTCACATGAACTATGTAGCACGAACAGATTGTGTGGCATGTGGTCCCAAGTTGTCGTCGAACACAGTGAATGCAAGAGTGTCAAACATATCATGAACATGCAACCAATTTGAAAAGACTAACCGACCTGCAAGGGAGTCAGATATATTCCCCCTGCGACTTAATGCTCATGAGTTAGCTGAAGACAGGGGGGTCGTGTCGCGCACCTCACTTCGGTAAGCTCCCCCCTCAAGTCATAGTTACTCGCCTGATGCGCGCGCCTAACTCCCAACCTGGCCACCCGGGCCAACTTGGAGCTTTGGCTGCTCACCGAGGCATAACGGTCCCCCCTTTGGTCTCCCAAAGAACCCCCTCCAACGATTTGGAACCAGCAGAATTCCCTTTGATAGTTGGCAGTCCGGAACAGCTCCCCACTCTTTGGTCGCTTTCCGGCTCGCTCGCTTACTCACTAGTTTTTGGTCACAACGGGCTTGCACCGTTCTCGGGGTTACTACTCCCTATATATACTTCTGTAGCTGTCCGCGGGGGTTTCACAAACAACCATGCCATTTTATGGCGAACCACCACGAACACCCTCGACTCCCGGTGATGAGTCGCGGTGAGTCTTGGCCCACCCACCACGGCCCCTATGGACCGTGATGAGTCCCAAGACTCCCCACGACTCCCACCACGAGGTCTCCGCCCCAGGGTGAGTCCTATGCCACCCCCACTAAGTCCCGCTAAGCTACCACCACCCCTTGTGGAGCCACCCCCACCGCAACCCGGTGTGCGGGGCTCCACCTAGTGAGCGCCTCCGCCTCCTTGAGTGCTTTGGGCACTCAAGGGTGCTTCAGCCCCCCATACCTATCGCTGCCACTGCCCCCACCACAGGGGCAGCCCTTCTTGTGTCCCGACCCCCTGCCCTCAAGGCAAAGAGCCGCGACACGCACCCCTACCAACATGGAGTCGATATCCTCATCGGCTTGTCCATTTTGTGGAAACGAACATCCAAGTTGTGGCGTCCCACATCAAGGAGTTTGTTTCCGTACCATGGTGTCCCATGGCAAAGAACCAAACCCCACACTTGACTCTACTCTCCACTAGCTAGTTCGGCCGACTTCCTCCAAGTCCCGGCCAAGGGTGGAGCCTCTCAAGCTCCTCCCAGTGCACTCTTCTTGGCCTTCTTCAAGGCCAAGGAACGATCCTCCCCGAGGATCGAATCGCCTTACTGCAACAACATTACTTGCGACCGCTCATGATGCCGCTTTTGGCATCACCTTGAGCAAGGGTTCACCTCGAACCCTCTTTGACTAGGAAGATAACCTTGAACCAACCGCGTGCCCCAATCACTACAATTGGGTTCGCCTTGGAATGTTGGCCTGAGGTACGGGAACACGCCGAAGCCGCACTACGACTTCGTCCCGAGGCTACACAATTATAGTACGTGAACGGAAGCACGTAGCTTCCGCGTTAGCTCGCACTACAAAGCAACCCCCTCGATAGCGCAGTTATAGTATGCGCACGCTCCAGGTGCGCACTAGCATGTGAACTCATAAAGAAGGCACAAGTTTCTTTGCCCCTTGGATGGGAGTCACCCGATTTCGGCACTGCGCAAACACACGATTAACCCAATTTACCTCTCCCACTTTTGTAAGCTAGCATGCATTCTAAACACTAGCCAACCACACCATGCATCACCATTCCAAACAAAATAGGACGCACAACATTTGGAACCCATTTCCTTTATAACAATTTTTTTTGTACAATACAAGTTTTTGCAATCGGATTCCTAAGCTAGCTAAGCCGGGCTAAGCATGCATTTCCTCCCCCACGTTCCAAGGTTCATGTCCCCATCAACGCTTCTTCCGCTTTTGAGGTCGCCCCTTGAAAACTGCAACCGCCTCGGATGCGTTTCCCATTTCTTAGGCACGCACCCAAGATGCCTCCACATGATGATAGCCCTTCCATTTGACGAGATACTCCGTTTCTCGGTTCTTGAACCTCATCGACTTAAGTACTGCCTCCACCTCCTACTCAGGTTCATTTTCATGATCCAACAGCGCAGGTGGCGGACGCAACACTTGATGCCGATTTGGACGCGCTTCATCTTTGAAGTAAGGCTTCAAAAGGGAGACGTGGAATACTGGATGCACCTTGTTGTTTGCCGGTAGCTCCAATTCATACACATCCTCATTCATAACCTTCCGGATGCGAAAGGGTCCCGCATACGGAGGTACAAACTTTGGACTCACTTCCGGAGGTAGTCGAAAATTCTTGATATTCAACCAGACCTCCGTGCCTGCCTCAAACTTCACTTCCCTCCGCTTCCGATTCGCTTGCCTTTCATACCGTTTCCTCGCTTTGGCAATGTTGTACTTTGCGAGCTTCAACAAACGCTCGTGTTCTTTCAGTATCGCCGCTACTGCCGGTTCCTCATCGTCCTGGGCGGCCCACCTTGTCGACACCAGAGGTGCTTTTCCATAGACCAATACGAAAGGGGAAACTCCCGTTGCAGAGTGTTCTGTGTTATTATAACAGAACTCTGCCGCATCTAAGTGTTCCACCCAGTCTGTTTGGTCTGCCGACAAGTAATTCCACAAGATCTGCTTCACTACGGAATCACTCTTTCCGTTTGGCCGTCGGTCGTAGGTCGGAAGGCGGTGCTCATCTTCAGCCTCGTCCCCATCTTCTTCCAAAGTGCCCTCCAAAATTTACTTGTAAACTTTGGATCGCGGTCCGAGACAATATCCTTCGAGACTCCATGATGCTTTAAGACGTGGGCGAAGTAAAGTCGCCCTGTTTCCTGCGCCGTTGCCGTCTCTTTGGTGGGGATGAAATGGCCCATTTTACTGAACCTATCCACCACCACCATGATTGCATCGAATCCTTTGGACAGCGGCATAGCAGTCATGAAATCCATCGAGACGCTTTCCCAAGTCCCCCTCTGGAATCGGCAAGGGTTGTAACAGTCCGCTTGCTTTTGTACTCGCTCCGGTTTTGTTGGCATATGGTGCATGTCTTGACATACTCCTCTGCCTCCTCCCTCAGTTTGGGCCAGAAATACTCTTTCTTCAAGAGTGCCGCAGTGCGCTTGGCTCCGTCGTGGCCCGCAAGCGGGCTATCATGGCATTCTCTCAAGAGGCTATCTCTGATCCCTCCCTTCGGCACGTAGAGATGCTTTTGCTTATACCGGAGCAGTTCATTTTGCAAGTAGAACTGCGATTTAACCCCCATCCTCAAGTCCTGCATCACGGACTTTGCCAGCTCATCCTTTCGGCAAGCCTTCCGGATCTTCCTTTGGAGCGTCGTCTCGCCCCTGTACACCAACAAGAGCTGCTGCTTTCTACTTAAAGCATCGGCCACCACGTTGTCCCGTCCCGGTTTGTACTGGATATCCACGTCGAACACCGCCAAAGTATCTTGCCACCTAAGTTATTTTGGGGACAACTTGGGCTGCGTGGCAAAATACTTCACTGTGACATTGTCCGTGAACACCTTCACTGGGTTGAAACCAACATAGTGGCGCCAGAGCTCAAGACAGTGCACCACCGCCTTCATCTATTTCTCGTGCGTCGGCCACCGTCGCTCCACTTCATTCAGTTTCTTACTTTCGTAAGCCTCTGGACGTCCATCTTGCATCAGTACACCCCCAATCGCGAAGTCCGACGCATCTGTATGAATCTCGAACAAACGATCGAACTCCGGGATTTTCAAGACTGGAGCTTCGCCATCCGCTGCTTCAATTCAGAAAAGCTTGGCCACAAAAGGTGTTCCATGCCCAGACTTTAGATTTACACAGAAGGTCTGACAGCGGCCCCGCGATCTTGGCGAAATTTCTCACATACTTCCGGTATTAGGAGGCGAGTCCTAGAAATGATCGCACTCCCGGGACCGAAGTCGGAGGCTCCCAGTCCAAGATTGCCCTCACCTTCCTGTCATCCATTCTGATCCCATCCTGTGTAATCACATGCCCCAGGAACTCCACTTTTGTGACCCCGAATTCGCACTTTGAAGCTTTGGCATACCGCTTCCCTTCCCGCAATTTCTGGAACACTCTTTTGAGGTGCCAGGTGCTCCTCCTTGTTTTCGAATACACCAAGATGTCGTCGATGTACACGATCACAAAGTCATCCAACCACTCCTGGAAAGGCTGTTCATCAGTGTGCTAAAGGTGCGAGAGCGTTGGTGAGTCCAAAGGCATCACCAAGAACTCATATGAACCATACCTTGTCCTGCACGCGGTCTTCTCGTCATCTCCTTCCGCCACTCGAATTTGATGATAGCCAGAGCGCAGATCGATCCGGCTGAAATACTTCGCTTCTGCCAACCGATCGAAAAGGTCGTCGATCCTTGGCAAAGGGTATTAGATCTTTGAGCTGAGTCTTCAGCTCGACCAACTCTCCGTGGCTCAACCGGGGGGGGTGCTATTCTGTGAGCCCGGAGGCGTGAGCCTGTGAGCCCAGGAAACCGTGAGCCCAGCACAGGCTCACGCCACGTCAGCATACATACAGGGCCTATTTCCGCGGGTGTCACCTATTTCCGCGGGTTGATCAGCCATTTCCCGGGAATGCAGAGTGGATATGTTACATCCATTGTATCCATTGCATCCATGCAGACGTTATCAACATACCAAGCCCTCACAAGTTTATGTGGGTACGTCGTGAGGAGGTGCACACTGACATGATCTAAAGCGGAACCCTGCGAAATCTTTTCTTACTCACCACCCTTGCGAACATGCCAGGTATGTGCGGGAGCATCATGGATGCTCATTAGATTTGAGAATGCCTCACAGCTCTTTGATGAGGTGGACTTCACCGTGATGGATTCACCAACCATTCTTCTAGCAGGAATGGTTTGGAGACCAACGAGCAACTGATGCGAGAATGCTCTACACGAACCAAAGTCGTTTGTTTGTATTTGCAATGCACTCAAGTCTGTGAGGTCCAAAGAACACTAAATAGATTGAAGGAACAATCCGGGCAGTCCATGCAACCCCCATCTCCAACAATAGTTTGTTCCCATTAATGTGCATTCCACGCACACATTGCAAACAGGACAACAAGGACACACAACCATCCTATTTCAATTTTGGCCCCGAATAAAACGAAAAGAAAACTTCATATCAAGTGTCACAGTCATCAGAATCAGTCTCGACCTCCTGTGCTATGTCATCCACAAAGATTCTGGCCCCAACACCACGTCTTCTACCACGGCCGTGGATAGGTGGACTCCGAGTGCCATGAACGGTCATGCTTGTTGCGAGTGCCTCCGCATAGACAGGTAGCACGCAAGACCGAGGAGGACTGGAAAGAAGTCCAAACAGGTGTGATAGCCCTGGAGGGCAAGTGGAAGCACGCGGACTCCTGCACATGTCGACAAAAACCCATTCAGAACACAATATGCAATACACAAGTCCAACGAAGAGGATGTCTGCCATGTGAACTTTGCCTCAAGAAGAGTGATTCTCGATATTGAAACAACAATGCAAGCATGCACAGGTTGAACTTACTCACAGGCAAAGTCGGAGTCCAGCTCCTTGTCGGAAGTCTCCTCTGTATCAATATCAGCGGGACGGGGCTTCGGAAGGACTTGAGAAGTGTGTCCACCCAAACCCATAAGGAGGTTGTTGTAAATCTCAGCATCCCCTTCAATCCCAAAGAGATGTCGGGCACTGGCCTTGCAAGCGTGGTACGAAGCACCTGCAGTGGAATAGAATGAAGGAAGCAGACATTGAAGACACATATGGAACGGTGGGAAGTACTGAAAGTGCAAGCTCAATCAAACCTCATGAAATCCGAATGTTGAAGAGACGAACCTGTGCCCATTGACAAATCCAGAACTCTGGCGTCTGTGTAGGTGCAGCACTCCACAATCGTTTGAATGAAAGCCGGGCTCCTCTCCCTCGCCCCTCTCCAAGGAACCCCATTCCCCTTCGCAAGCAGACGCTTGCTGTCGACGTAGTTGTGGTGCATGTCATCCGTTGGAGGATCTGTCTTGTCGTCTATGAACTTGCCCCCATGAGTGATGGCGAACTCCAAATGCCGGCCGGAGTCGTTGGTGGATGCACTCGGACGAGACAAACAGCTTCAAACAAACGAGTTTGCGAACAACACATTCAGAAGGAACTAAGAAGCTTAAAAAATCAGGCCCCTACATATGAGATCGAGCGACCTATACAACTCCATCCGAGAACCACCAAGAAGAGGAAGAAGAAGGTAAATTTACCATCTCTTCCCGGACGATCCCCCTTCGTAAGGTACATGCTGTTCACACAATTCCATGTCTTCAGGACTCTCATGCCCGAGGCTTTCAAATAGCTGGCAAGTGCACGGCAACAGCAAACGTCGGCGGACTGTATGAGCACCAAAACACCTGCATCGGACAGGAAAAAATTGCAAAAGGAGAAAACCCACCGCCAGTAGCGCTCATCAAAAGCATTCCAACCCGGACAAGCACCCGATGGAGGGACATCCGGGACTGCCAACCATCAGGGATGTCCAGATTATGAGTTCGGCTGCATATTGCTTCTCCTTCCCGTTCACCCAGGATTTGGTCATTTTAGCCTGCAAACAAAATTACAATGGAATACTCAAGAGGATTGAAACGATCCATGCCCACTGCAGAGAAGATGCAAAAGAGAACACGTACCGTGCCGAGGAACTGTACAATACTCTCCCACACTGGTGATGGCTCGCCCTTGTAATCAGATTTCTTCAACTCCATCATGGCAAGGAATCCGACGTTGGCCATCTCCAACCTGGTAGGGCGAATGACCCTCGTCGGATGTTCCACTGCATGGTACGGGTCCTTGGGATCAACCACCCCCCTTGTTCTTTCTCACGGATCCCCTACCATGCGGTGGAGTCTGCTGGACATGCACCACTGGGCCAATATCTGCAAACACTTCCCTGCCTTGTGCCACCTTCCCTCTACCCTTCCTTCCCCACAACACCAGCAACATCTTTCCCCTTTGCCTTTCTACCTCTACCCGGGGTTATCTGAGCGGGAGGCTCCTTCTCTGCAAGAGTCCTCAAATTTCGCTCATGAATGTCGAGGTCGGCTGCTGCGGCAGTGGCTGCAATTCGCTCATTCTCTCTCCTCAAAGACACCTCCGGAGCTGGGGTCTCAGAAGGAGGGCAATCCAAATACCAACCACAAGAAGATAGATGGTCTGGGCCCAGTCATGCAAGATCCCAGTAGTAAACATAGTCTGATTTCCAGCAGGGACAAGCCAGAGGTCCACGAAATCTGGATGTTTGTCCAAACAATTCTCTTCCATGAGAACAACTTTATGTACCTGCAGGAACAAAGACAGCCTCATTATGCAATGCAATTATTGTCTCTCAGTTTTTCCATCACATTCCCTTAAACTGTATGCGTCACAGTACATTGCAACCACAGGACACCAAGTAAACTGAACTGCCCAGGGAGTGCACCTGTAAAGGCATCGTTTCCAGGCTTCCTCTCCTTTTTCTTGCTGGTCAAGGTCATGTGTTCGACTGATGCCACCCTCTTGCTGAACTCTCTAAAGAAACAAGAGTGCCACACTGTGGCTCTCCATTTCCTCATGTATGCTTCGAAGGAGACCTTCGGTGCTGTCATAGTGATGCCATAGTCAGCCAGCTGAGTATGCAGAACCGACCGTGCCCTTTCTTCCAACTGCAAAACAATTCAAATGCAAGAATGAACCCAAAAAAATCACTGCGAATGTGAGAGGCAATGGAAAGAGAAGGACAGGAAAAGAGAAAAGAAAGTGACACAGGAAAGGACAACACACCTGGCTCCAGTTTGTGGCCTTGTGAAGCCATGTGTCCAGCACATTGTCACTGACTGGAATGAACGCTGGGTCTTTCTTCTCTTTCTCCGGCCTGGGGAACATGTGTGTATCCCTAACTGTGGGATCGGAGTTCCATATCTGTAGCCACTTCACCTTCTGTTCTGAAGACACAACGGCGGGGTAGACAACCTGTTGTAACTTTCTGGGCCATCTCTGGCTTGCCTGGCTTGTTATAATGGTTTTTTATCTCCAAGAGAAACTGCGTCCGAATGATGGGTCGGCAATTCTCAACTGCTTCACAAAAGCACTCATTATAGTCCTTCTTGTAGCGGTCATCTCTTTTTGGATGTGAGTCTCAACCCCCTTTGCTGTCCTTCTCTCTCAGGGGTTGACCTGTAGTATTCCAGTTTGCCACGCTCCCCTGCATCTGCAATGTCTTGCTGCAAGGGAATGCACGAGAGTTGCATGAACCGAAGGGCAAGGGAAACAAACAGAAACAAACATGTGGAAGCGGGACTATGGAAAGGGCAGATGAAGGAAGATGTATCTCACGTGTACATGTACTCCATGAAAGCTCGCGTGTCAACGAGTACCCTTTCCGATGTCTTGGAGCTTTCGCACTTCTTGTACGTCTCCGCTGAAAGGATGGTCTTGAAGTTGGTCAAGGGCATCTGCCCGATCCTTTGTATCCTATACAATGTGTGAACCAGACTCGTTTGACATGCGATGTCCGTTCCTCTGCAGAATGATATCTGAAAGTCAGAATGAAATTCAAGGACTTTAATCAAAGAACCAAGGCTGCAAGTGGAACAGGTAGAATGAGAAAACAACCTGTTCACATCATTCATTGCCATCAGAAGACCCATCATGTTCCCCTCACATCCAGCACCATCGATCGAACAGAGTAATGCCACTCTTCCTCCTGTGAGTGCAGCCTCCCAATAACAGCCATCCATGCAAGCAATCGGTGGTTCCCATCCCAAACGTGAAACATCTTCCCCGAGAATGCTGGGGGGAAGGTTTCCTGGAGAGAAGAAGTTCGAAGGATTCGTTCACCTGTCTCCAAATAGGATCCCAGGAGTCACGATTGGATCATCACAAGGAGCTCATTGCCTGTGGAATCCTTTGTACAAACGTAAAACACTGCGGATCCATCCAAATACCCATGAACAAACCGGCCTCTAGCTTGAGAATGTCCTTGATGAGGGGTGGTCGAACGACGGGCATGGAAAACCATCTACACAGGGGAATCTTCAATCCCACCCGGGGCAAGCATAACTTTGCACCACAAGCTGAGAGTTTACCTTCTAACCCCCAGCATCTCAGCGGCTTTGCTTTCATAGAAACTCATCGTCAACATCAACAATGATATCCTTCCCCAGTCCGAAGGGATCTCCTCCGCCAAACTTTGCATCTTCTCCTGCAGGGTTGTCCATTCAAATGACATAAGAGTGAGGCATTAGACGAGGGTGTTGAGCATGGCAAACAGGCCATCTGTGGTAGAAAAGGTGAGCTCAAACAGTGTGCGTTGACGCACACTGTTTGAGGTGCAAGGTAAGTGTTCATTGAACCGTAAGTGTTGAAAGAACACTGTTTGAGCTGCCAGATAAGTGTTTATCGGTCCTCAGAGACATGCCTATGTGGCCCATTCTCAAATGAAAAAGGCAATGATAAGGGTACCTCAAACAGTGTGCGCCAACACACACTGTTTGAGCTGCCAGGATAGTGATGATTCAACCACTAATTCAAACCCTATGTGGCCACTTTTCAGATGACAAGTGCAATGACATGGCAGCTCAAACAGAGTGCGTTGACGCACACTGTTTGAGCTGCCATGCAACTGATGATTGAACCTCCCAGACCTGCCCTGTATTGCCGAATTTCACAGGGGAAAAACAAAGACAAGGTGTGCTCAAACAGTGTGCGGCAACGCACACTGTTTGAGCTGCCAGATAAGTGTTCATCTGTCCTCAGAGACATGCCCTATGTGGCCCATTCTCAAATGAAAAAGCAATGATAAGGGCACCTCAAACAGTGTGCGCCAACGCACACTGTTTGAGCTGCCAGGATAGTGATGATTCAACCACTAATTCAAACCCTATGTGGCCAATTTTCAGATGACAAGTGCCATGCAACTGATGATTGAACCTCCGAGACCTGCCCTGTATTGCCGAATTTCACAGTGGAAAAACCAAGACAAGGTGTGCTCAAACAGTGTGCCGCAACGCACACTGTTTGAGCTGCCAGATAATTATTCATCTGCCCTCAGAGACATGCCCTATGTGCCCATTCTCAAATGAAAAAAGCAATGATAAGGGTACCTCAAACAGTGTGCGCCAACGCACACTGATTGAGCTGCCAGGATAGTGATGATTCAACCACTAATTCAAACCGTATGTGGCCAATTTTCAGATGACAAGTGCAATGACATGGCAGCTCAAACAATGTGCGTTGATGCACACTGTTTGAGCTGCCATGCAACTGATGATTGAACCTCCGAGACCGGCCCTGTATTGCCGAATTTCACAGGGGAAAAACAAAGACAAGGTGTGCTCAAACAGTGTGCGTCAACGCACACTGTTTGAGCTGCCAGATAAGTATCATCTGTCCTCAGAGACATGCCCTATGTGGCCCATTCTCAAATGAAAAAAGCAATGATAAGGGTAGCTCAAACAGTGTGCGCCAACGCACACTGTTTGAGCTGCCAGGATAGTGATGATTCAACCACTAATTCAAACCCTATGTGGCCAATTTTCAGATGACAAGTGCAATGACATGGCAGCTCAAACAGTGTGCGTTGACGCACACTGTTTGAGCTGCCATGCAACTGATGATTGAACCTCCGAGATCGGCCCTGTATTGCCGAATTTCACAGAGGAAAAACAAAGACAAGGTGTGCTCAAACAGTGTGCGGCAGCGCACACTGTTTGAGCTGCCAGATAAGTGTTCATCTGTCCTCAGAGACATGCCCTATGTGGCCCATTCTCAAATGAAAAAGGCAATGATAAGGGTAGCTCAAATAGTGTGCGCCAACGCACACTGTTTGAGCTGCCAGGATAGTGATGATTCAACCACTAATTCAAACCCTATGTGGCCAATTTTCAGATGACAAGTGCAATGACATGGCAGCTCAAACAGTGTGCGTTGACGCACACTGTTTGGGCTGCCATGCAACTGATGATTGAACCTCCGAGACCGGCCCTGTATTGCCGAATTTCACAGTGGAAAAACAAAGACAAGGTGTGCTCAAACAGTGTGCGGCAACGCACACTGTTTGAGCTGGCCAGATAAGTGTTCATCTGTCCTCAGAGACATGCCCTATGTGGCCCATTCTCAAATGAAAAAGCAATGATAAGGGCACCTCAAACAGTGTGCGCCAACGCACACTGTTTGAGCTGCCAGGATAGTGATGATTCAACCCTAATTCAAACCCTATGTGGCCAATGTTGCAAATGACAAGTGCAATGACATGGCAGCTCCAACAGTGTGCGTTGACGCACACTGTTTGAGCTGCCATGCAACTGATGATTGAACCTCCGAGACCGGCCCTGTATTGCGAATTTCACAGGGGAAAAACAAAGACAAGCTGTGCTCAAACAGTGTGCGGCAACGCACACTGTTTGAGCTGCCAGATAAGTGTTCATCTGTCCTCAGAGACATGCCCTATGTGGCCCATTCTCAAATGAAAAAGGCAATGATAAGGGTAGCTCAAACAGTGTGCGCCAACGCACACTGTTTGAGCTGCCAGGATAGTGATGATTCAACCACTAATTCAAACCCTATGTGGCCAATTTTCAGATGACAAGTGCAATGACATGGCAGCTCAAACAGTGTGCGTTGATGCACACTTGTTTGAGCTGCCATGCAACTGATGATTGAACCTCCGAGACCTGCCCTGTATTGCCGAATTTCACAGGGGAAAAACAAAGACAAGGTGTGCTCAAACAGTGTGCGGCAACGCACACTGTTTGAGCTGCCAGATAAGTGTTCATCTGTCCTCAGAGACATGCCCTATGTGGCCCATTCTCAAATGAAAAAGCAATGATAAGGGCACTCAAACAGTGTGCGCCAACGCACACTGTTTGAGCTGCCAGGATAGTGATGATTCAACCACTAATTCAAACCCTATGTGGCCAATTGATGACAAGTGCAATGACATGGCAGCTCAAACAGTGTGCGTTGACGCACACTGTTGAGCTGCCATGCAACTGATGATTGAACCTCCGAGACCGGCCCTGTATTGCCGAATTTCACAGGGGAAAAACAAAGACAAGGTGTGCTCAAACAGTGTGCGGCAACGCACACTGTTTGAGCTGCCAGATAAGTGTTCATCTGTCCTCAGAGACATGCCCTATGTGGCCCATTCTCAAATGAAAAAGGCAATGATAAGGGTAGCTCAAACAGTGTGCGCCAACGCACACTGTTTGAGCTGCCAGGATAGTGATGATTCAACCACTAATTCAAACCCTATGTGGCCAATTTTCAGATGACAAGTGCAATGACATGGCAGCTCAAACAGTGTGCGTTGACGCACACTGTTTGAGCTGCCATGCAACTGATGATTGAACCTCCGAGACCGGCCCTGTATTGCCGAATTTCACAGTGGAAAAACAAAGACAAGGTGTGCTCAAACAGTGTGCGGCAACGCACACTGTTTGAGCTGCCAGATAAGTGTTCATCTGTCCTCAGAGACATGCCCTATGTGGCCCATTCTCAAATGAAAAAGGCAATGATAAGGGTACCTCAAACAGTGTGCGCCAACGCACACTGTTTGAGCTGCCAGGATAGTGATGATTCAACCACTAATTCAAACCCTATGTGGCCAATTTTCAGATGACAAGTGCAATGACATGGCAGCTCAAACAGTGTGCGTTGACGCACACTGTTTGAGCTGCCATGCAACTGATGATTGAACCTCCGAGACCTGCCCTGTATTGCCGAATTTCACAGGGAAAAACAAAGACAAGGTGTGCTCAAACAGTGTGCGGCAACGCACACTGTTTGAGCTGCCAGATAAGTGTTCATCTGTCCTCAGAGACATGCCCTATGTGGCCCATTCTCAAATGAAAAAAGCAATGATAAGGGCACCTCAAACAGTGTGCGCCAACGCACACTGTTTGAGCTGCCAGGATAGTGATGATTCAACCACTAATTCAAACCTATGTGGCCAATTTTCAGATGACAAGTGCAATGACATGGCAGCTCAAACAGTGTGCGTTGACGCACACTGTTTGAGCTGCCATGCAACTGATGATTGAACCTCCGAGACCGCCCTGTATTGCCGAATTTCACAGGGGAAAAACAAAGACAAGGTGTGCTCAAACAGTGTGCGGCAACGCACACTGTTTGAGCTGCCAGATAAGTGTTCATCTGTCCTCAGAGACATGCCCTATGTGGCCCATTCTCAAATGAAAAAGGCAATGATAAGGGTAGCTCAAACAGTGTGCGCCAACGCACACTGTTTGAGCTGCCAGGATAGTGATGATTCAACCACTAATTCAAACCCTATGTGGCCAATTTAGATGACAAGTGCAATGACATGGCAGCTCAAACAGTGTGCGTTGACGCACACTGTTTGAGCTGCCATGCAACTGATGATTGAACCTCCGAGACCGGCCCTGTATTGCCGAATTTCACAGTGGAAAAACAAAGACAAGGTGTGCTCAAACAGTGTGCGGCAACGCACACTGTTTGAGCTGCCAGATAAGTGTTCATCTGTCCTCAGAGACATGCCCTATGTGGCCCATTCTCAAATGAAAAAGGCAATGATAAGGGTAGCTCAAACAGTGTGCGCCAACGCACACTGTTTGAGCTGCCAGGATAGTGATGATTCAACCACTAATTCAAACCCTATGTGGCCAATTTTCAGATGACAAGTGCAATGACATGGCAGCTCAAACAGTGTGCGTTGACGCACACTGTTTGAGCTGCCATGCAACTGATGATTGAACCTCCGAGACCTGCCCTGTATTGCCGAATTTCACAGGGGAAAAACAAAGACAAGCTGTGCTCAAACAGTGCCCAATTTGGCCGTTTTGGCTACACTTTTTGAGCTTCTTGTTCGCGGTTGATGCAACCTGCAGAGATGCCGTGTGCAGTCTATGTTCATATCGACATAGAATCTCAACTTGGGTTCACATCAGCAATGAAGCACAAAGATGGGTTCCAAAGATTGAACCTTTTTTTGGGCTGCTCCAGAAGACTCCCCAATCGCCGGGGACCCTTTGCGCTTCGGACTGCTCTCCACGCCTCTCGTGTTCTGGAGCATCTCCCCCATCCTCTCTTCCACTATTAGGTTCTTCGTGAGGCCAGCGTCAACATCATCTTCGGCGTCTGCCTCTCCCTCGGATGCAGTGTCCTCCTCATCTGTTCTTGGAACTATGGCAGGCTGCTGGTCTTCCCCGGATTCCTGCTCTTCCATCGCCGAACTTGTCTCTTTGCCCTCTTCTTCCGCCTTTTCCTCTTCGGCCACTCTTTCCATCCTCATTCTATATCTGGCTCTATTCCTGTTTCTAGAGCTCGTGAAGTACAATGATTTCCTTCTCTTCCTCCTCCGCTGGAAACAAGGGCTCCCCACGATGCCTCTAGAGCTCTCCAGTTTGACGTTTGCAACAAGGGTTCCTATTGCATGTAACCAAAATCAAAATAGGACATTGTCAACCGTATTTGGATGCGGGTGTTGTTATTGTGTGCGAACGGAATTCATCCATTTCGGCGTCTTTGTATTATTCAAGAAATAAAGTGCCAGAAAATATGTGCATACGTTGCATGTACTTGTGATATATGTCAGATGTACTTCGCCGCCTGCCAATATATGGCGGCCTTCTGGAATGGTTTCAAATTCGGAAGTGCCGCACAAATCTAATGCTAGTTCAATTTGGAGCAGTTCTTGCAGATTCCCCATAAATGTTGTGCTTCACATATGCATCCACGTGTTTCGTACTGCCTGCCCTGTGCTTTGCATTTTGCCGTCATCGTCGCCATGGGGTCATTCGGTATAAAGGGTTGTGTCGGAAATGATCTTGTGTTGCACACATCCGTGCGAGGTGACTCTTGGAGTGTCAGTGTTTGTGCTGTGCTCTTCTGGCACGGCACGACCTCATTACATTCGGGGTCTTCCTGTTTACTGCTCTCCAGGGTTTTTGCCGTCTTTCCATAAAGGATGGTTTCATGTCATGTTCAGGGTTTGTTTTTCATCCAAAAACAGCACGGCTTCTTGTGGCCTTCTTTATTTGAAAACAGTTTTTCTAGTTGGTGTCTCTCAGCGTGGTTATCTCCGAAGTTCAGTGCATGTCATTCTTGCATCCTTCTGATGCATCGACCGCAGCCTTTGGGTTACTGCTACCCTTGTTGACCTCAATTTTTTTGTGGTGGATCCCCTTTCCAGAATTGCGGGCTATCAAATCGGGGATTCCGTTGTGGATCGAAAGTTTTGGTCAGCGTAGGAAAACATGTCCAAGGACAGAGATAGACTAGCACGATTTCATTCCAATGCAGGTAGTCTTCCAATGACTGCCACTGCAGACGACGATGGGTTTGCAGTTGTTCATGAGGATGAGCTGGTTACAGTGTTCCCACTGGAATTGGGTTCTCTGCTTGTTCAAAAGGAGGTGTATGACGAGGATGGGAATTTGGATTCTGGACATTTGGAGAAACCATTGGTTGGCGAGTGTGGAAGGAAGTGGAGAGTCCTTCCAGGCACATACCGTGTCCTTGGAAAAGAGAGAAGACAATCAGCAGGATCAGTCATTACCCCTGGAACTGCAGCATCGGTCGTGCAGCAGAAGGGCACAGTTCATGTGAAAAAAGAGGTGAGCACATCCACTACATTCGTGACTCTTTCAGACTCGTCCTCGGAGGATGTTTCTGAGATTCCTCCGCCAGTGCAGACTCCATTCTTGGATGAATCCGAATTGCAAGAGATAACGAGTGTCATTCCAAAATTGAAAGCCCTCGCAGGGGTGCCTGGGTGCAAGAGCGAGCTGCGTTTTGTTGATTGGGAGTCCCTTCGTGTGCAGCGGGTTCAATACGTGCCAGCAGAGTTTGATGGGGACATCTTGTTTGAGCTCAACCCTCCCACGTCTTCCAATGGACTGGCTGGGCTTCTGCAGGGCATGGACAAGAAACATGACGGACACCCTTGGTGCAGGACAAAAACGTCAAACATCCACAACGACATTGGATTGAAATTTCGAAGGTCGGTTTGCGTTGGGCATTGCAAGTGCCTGAATATAACTTGCCCTCGCCTGAGAAACAGCGCTCAACCAAACGAGAGTGAGTGGGAAGGTGTGCCATTGAATCCTTTCACCCCAGGACTTGCCCCTCCCAAGACCAATACTTTTGTGTGCAGGTTCTGCAAACTTTCCCCGTCCTGTGTTTCTGTGTGCCACGCTCGTATGTACCAGGTGGCACACCGGTGCAAAACAATGACTCGTGCCTGCATTCATATGGGTGCACACGAGCATCCTGTGTCCAAAGGAAGTTGCAGGGATAGCGTGGACATCGCTAGAAATCTGCTGAAGCAGGAGTTCCACAATGCCCCTTCTGCAACACCTTCTGCTATAGCGCTTGCAGCTAGCAAGGCTTTCCTGGAAAAACACATATTGGGTGAAGGGGATTCGACACAGCCAATGCTGGATGCAGATTCGCTTGATGCAGTGATGGACCATTTCTCCGTGTTGAGCTCTCCCAATATTCGAAACCAGGTGAATGCACTCAGAGTCGGCACAGGCAATGCTGGATTCATGGACAACATTATGGACCTCAAACGGAGAAGTCGCTATGAATTCATTCAAAACAGTATCTTCCCTGGCGCTCATCCAAGGTTTATTTGTTCAAGATGTCCGCAGTGGGCGAAGGCAGTGGTGTTAGCATTGTCCGCCGAATGCAACCTGGAGGAGATTTGGCTAAATGTTGGTTGATGTTTGATCACTGCAAACGGGTGAAGGGTTGGACAACCATGGCGTGCCATGTGTATGATCCAGCGTACCAACGTGTGCTCTCAATAGCAATTTGTGATATGCAGTCGGAGGACACTGAATCCCAGATGCTCATGTGGAATTCGCTCCTGGCCGTCATGCAGTGCAACGAAATACAGAAGACAAATTTTGCGGGCTTCATGGCTGATAGTGCACAGGCAAATTTCAATGCAGTGCGGCGCGTGTTTGGTTCGGGGGATCCTAAGGTCCCAATGGAAAATAGGGAGCGCACATGCCTCTTCCATTGGAGTCAATCTCTGGCACGTCATACAAAGCGCTGCATTTGCCCTGACCTTCAGTTGGAGCACAGAAGGCTCTGTCTCAAGTACAAAAATGCCAAATCAATGGGAGAAGCTGAGAGCACTTACCAAGCAATCCGGGCTTGGTGGTTCTCCTCTGGTGCTGCTACTGGTATCCACCTGAAGGAGTTGGAGGACTGGTTGGTTTTCTGGCACTTCAGATACAGACAGTGGGGAGCTTTCATGATGACGGTAAGCCTCTCGAATCCCAAAATCAGAAATTTTGCAACATGCCTCTTCATTTGGGGTTCTTGGATTGTCGCTTGAAGAACCTCTTCCATTTCCTTTCCTTCCTCACATTTCCATGCAATGCCTTGTGCAGGAAATGTCCTTGGAGGACTTGGCCGACATGCCATCCTGTAATTTGGCGGAGACTGTTCATAACGCCTGGATGCAGCAATCTACCAAAGCAGGTCGTGACTTGTATGTGGCCACTGCTGATGACATGGTGCGGGCACTCACACAACAAACCAGGTACCGCAATTTTCTGATGGGACGGGGTGGAGGCAAGGGCCCCGGTTCGACTTTGTTGATGCTAAGGGCTGCGAGTAGGTCTGGAGACCCATCCAAGATGGCCAAAGCTCTGAACAGGTGCACTGAAGGCTCCCCATTGCAATCTAGGCTCCCTCATTTGGAAGGCGAGGAAAGATTTGGATCATGCAAAAGGAAATTGAACACTCTTCCAGGTTCAGATGGAGATTCCCATCGCCCAGACAGGGTCAATTTCTCTGTGCCAAAGGTGTCTCCAGTGCAGACTAAGTCCTGTGCCGGCCCCTTCCCAGGTGGGTCCTCCTCCTGTGGAGCAGGTGCAGAACATGCAAGCACAGCAGCAGGAATCCCATTGGAGGAGGTGGTGGCCATGGTGCAGGAATCTGATTGCATTGATAGTGAGTGGCATATAGAACGCACCCCACCAGGATCTAGAGTTGCTTGCATGGCAATTCGGAACCCCTCTTTCAAGAAATGCAAATCAAAAATATGCAAAGGCTCCAGGGGGACTCCAGCTCCAACATTCACAGGGTTGTTCCGACCTTGGGGAGTCAAAGGACCACAAGTTCTGGTTCTGCCCAGACGATATGGCACGATGTGTCAAGGGAACAATTCGTCCTTCGGTGATAATGAAACCCCCTCCCCCCGCAATTTGGCCTGTGAAACTTGGGACGTCGCTGTCAACAACCGAGATAAGCATGCTGGAGGAGGGAGGGTTTTGTCTTGCACGATCCCGAGTGGTGCCCTTGTGCACTGTCGGCACAGATGTGCCACAAGCTCCGGCAATGCCTCCACCCGGTGCCGACTCCCACCCAACAAAAAGAGATGGAAAAACAGTGCGACGTGTCGCTTCGGGTGCAGATCACGAATGCAAGATGGAATCGGCTAGAATTTTGCAGGCTCGGGTGGCTCGTATCACCGAAGTCCCTGCCCCGGGGTATGGACGGATTTACACAGTGCTGTCTATTGGCTCAGTTCTTCATGGCAAAGAATATCAGGTTACCGTGGGGAATTTCCCTACTTGCACTTGTCCGGATTTTGTAACGATGCGTGAGGGCGCTCTCGGCATGAGAGGGAAGTGGGTCCCCTGCAAGCATCAATATTACATATACCTTGTAATTATGTGTTGCGACGGTAAGAGAGACCATCTCATTCACCAAGCCACACTAGGCTACGGAGAAGTCATCACCCTTCTGCAGCGGGACACCTCACGTAGGGCTCAGCCAAATTCTCTTTGAACACATACGAGCCATGCCCACTTCCCATACTGGTTTCAAGGTTGCCGTGTGAAGACTTTGCATTTAGGACAAACACATACATTTCGTTCACGGAACCAGGGCAAATGCACATGCCATTCATTGTAAGCGTCTATCTGTGAATTGAAATAGAGTGTGTCAATCATTCTGAGCTCTATTCTGCCATATTTTCATATTACTCTTTTTGTGCAGGCATTGTAGACATGGTGCATGGTGGCCCCCTTTGTTTTGTCCACGGTAATAGGCCCTCTTCTTGCAATCCTCGCCTATAGGACGTGCTTCTCCAGCAAATTTGTGCCGCTCACGCTTCCTTGAAGCGTGAGCTCAGCTCACGCTTTGCAGCTACAACGTGAGCTTAGCTCCCAGGCTCACGGGGCTGGGCTCACGCCGTAGCTACGCTGCTCAACCGGTAGGGCGCCTTGGCAGGCGGTTTCGATCCCGGTATCACCTCAATCTTGTGGTCAACTCCTCTTCGCGGTGGCAAGCCGCTTGGTAAATCCTCCGGCATCACATCTTGGTATTTCTCCAAAATCCCCTTGATCCAATCTGGGCTTGGCTCCCCATCGCCTTCTCCCTTCACTTCTCTAATGTAGAGCAAAAACTGGGGCTCGTGTGCCTCCTCCACGGCCCACTCCCTTGCTGACAGAAGGTTTATTCGCCCTCCCACGGGTTTGGGCGTTTCCGACACTCGTAAGACCTCGCCACCATTCCCACATGGCAGCGTGACTACTCTCTTGCGGCCATCTATGACCGCTCCTGATTTGCTCAAAAAGGTCATCCCTAAAATGAGATCCACTCCATCGATCTCGCAGATGGTGAAGTTCTCACGTCCCTCCCAACTCCCCAGTTGAAGAGGAACATCACACGCCAAACTTGTCGCCAATTGCGGTTCTCCTTTGGCAGAACGCACCTCAATAGAGACCCCCACGTTACTTGTCGGGAGTCCCAGCTTTTGTGCCATTGCCGGTGTCATGAAGGAGTGCAACGCTCCTGTGTCCACCAACAACGATACGTTAGTTTCGGATATTATCCCATCCACGATCAATAACTGACTCCCTTTACGTAAGGCATCAGTTTCCTGATACAACTCACAAGAAAATTTGCCTACCTTGCAAGTCATGGCGACCACCGCTTCCACCAAGCGGCTGATGGTATCTTCCGACAGCTCTGTGGTCGCCCGAGTCATGTTCAATTGTCGGGGCTTCGTGCACTTCTTGGCCATGTGCCCGGGCTCCCCGCAATTGAAATACACTCCATCAAAGGTCGCCTTCTGTCCGCCATAGGCTGCTCCACCCGCTTTTCCTTTCGAAGCACCGGGTGCCGCCTTGACTTGTAAAGGCCCTCCCTTTGATTTCCACGTGCCATTGTCGCCGCGTGGCCTATCCCACTTCTTCTCCGGTCGGAAGGAGTCACCTTCCCGCCGGGTCTTCTTGTGGTTCAGCTCCGTACGGCCTTGTCTTTCACCCTTAGGGACATCCGAGAAACATTCAGCCCTCTCAATTGCCTCGTTCAAAGTCTTAGGTGGCTTCTCCTCCAACTTCCGTCTGGCCCATGGGGCCAGTCCCGCCACAAAGTTGAAGACCATTTCTGGTTCTGCCATGTCCACGACTTCGAGCAACAACACATTGAAAGCTTGGACATATCCCCGAGTGTCATCTGTTTGCTTCAAATTCCTCATCTTGTCCCGGGTGAGCGAGGACGCGTTGAGGGGCACAAACTGCCTCTTCATCAATTCCTTGAACCCACTCCAGTTCAAGGTTTCCGGGCTTGGACCTCGGTCGTGAAGGCGTTTCTGCCACCATTGTTGAGCATAGCCCCTCAAATAGGTGGGATTTTCATCAATTCCTTGAACCCACTCCAATTCAAGGTTTCCGGGCTTGGACCTCGGTCGTGAAGGCATTTCTGCCACCATTGTTGAGCATAGCCCCTCAAATAGGTGGGAGCCACTTCCACCCGGTCCTCGTCACTCAACTTGGCCGCCCGGAAGTACTGCTCTAGCTCCAGGAGCCAGGTGTTGAGTGCCTTCCGATTTTGGACGCCCTCGAAGGTGCCGGGTTCCTTAGGCTTCACCTTAAATTTTGCCTTAGTGGAAGTGGCATTAGCCGTCTTCAACACGTCTTTCAACGTCCCGCCAAATTGCGCCAACAACCCTTCCCAAAAGGCTGTCGGCATGGGAGGCATCTGTTGTCGGTCGGAGCTCTCAAGGATCCTCGGCCTCCGACTCCTCAGATTCCTCCCGCTCTTGAGCGCCCCTCGTTTTCGGAGACATGGCATCGCTTCCTCAAACGGCCGCCTCGGTGACACGTCGCCCCATCGGGCTCACAGGGATCATCATCTTTTTGGGCCATTCCGCTTTCGCTTTGGCTTGCCCGACCCCATGATGAGGCCAATCCCAAGGACGATCACGTACTGAACTCTAAGCTCTGATACCAAGTGTCGCGCACCTCACTTTGGTAAGCTCCCCTTCAGGTCATAGTTGCTAGCTTGATGCGCGCGCCTAACTCCCAACCTGGCCGCCGGACCAACTTGAAGCTTCGGCTGCTCACCGGGGATAACGGTCCCCTTTGAACTCCCAAGAACCCTCCACCGATTTGGAACCAGCGGGAATTCCCTTTGGTAGTTGGCCGGACCAACTTGGAGCTTCGGCTGCTCACCGGGGCATAACGGTCCCCCTTTGAACTCCCAAAGAACCCTCCACCGATTTGGAACCAGCGGGAATTCCCTTTGGTAGTTGGCAGTCCGGAACAGCTCCCCACTCTTTGGTCGCTTTCCGGCTCGCTCGCTTACTCACTAGTTTTTGGTCACCAACGGGCTTGCACCATTCTCGGGGTTACTACTCCCTATATATACTTCTGTAGCTGTCCGCGGGGGTTTCACAACCACCAGCCATGCCATTTTATGGCGAACCACCACGAAAACCCTCGACTTCCGGTGATGAGTCGCGGTGAGTCTTGGCCCACTCACCACGGCCCCTATGGACCGCGATGAGTCCCAAGACTCCCCACGACTCCCACCACGAGGTCTCCGCCCCCATGGTGAGTCCTATGCCACCCCCACTAAGTCCCGCTAAGCTACCACCACCCCTTGTGGAGCCACCCCCACCGCAACCTGGTGTGCGGGGCTCCACCTAGTGAGCGCCTCCGAAGGGTGCTTCAGCCCCCCCCCATACCATCGTGCCGCTGCACCACCACAGGGGCCAGCCCCTTCCATGTGTCCCGACCCCCTGCCTTCAAGGCAAAGGGCCGCGACATTCGGAGCCCACAACCCGAGCTGCCTATCAATTGTCTTGCTCGCAATTAGATGCGTGTCATTGTAATTTCAAAAATAGTGCCATATGGGTTACAATTGAAAAAAATGTCCCAAGGGGGTCCAACCCGCAGTCGCCAACACGACTGAAAAGTTCATTAATATTATAAAAAAAATGTTTTTCCTGATTTTTGGAAATCAGCCTATAAATCGGCGTGAAACCCGCAGTTCACTTTTGCGACTTGTATACTCCATCCTTTATGCCAGCGTGGCATAAAAATGACTGCGACGACTGGCAAGTCGTCATTCACAACCTGGAGTCCCACGCGCAGTCGTTTCGGACAGAATCGCAACCGCGAGTCGGGTGCGAAAAACACCTATTCCTTGTAGTGAGACAAACCACCGAGTTTGAGTCCAATTGGGTTGCACATGGATTCCGGTGGCTCTAACAACGGGCATAGTGAAGAAGAGAAGTTTGACTTCCATAATCCTGAGCAAACCCGTGGTGACCCAGCCATTCCCATTTGTCGAACGGGACGTCACTCGCTCTCATGGAGAATGAGAAGGAACCCACTCATCTTTCCGGGAAGTGCTGTGCTATGAAGGTTGATACGAATGAGAGATGCAATGAGATGATTCATCGCAATCCCTTGGTAGCAGTTCCAGCGCCAATGTTCACAGGAAGGTTTGTTCGCTCCAAGTTTGTCGATGTGAACTTCAAGAACTTCTGGTTCTGTAAGGATAATATCATGACTTGTGTTAAGGGGAAACCGAAATATATGGCATAGAGGAGATGCCAAATCCCCCGTGAAAATGGCTGTGCTAAAGGAGACTAACCTCACACAGGATGAGGTTGATGCCTCACTGCAACACATTTTAACATGGTGGACCGAGAACTAAACCATAGGCTAGGGGGTGTACTAAGGCTAGGGTCTTCGGTTTCATGAAACTTTGCACTTTATTTTGGAGCCTGTGCCGAGGTGTTTAGATATTTTGTTCGTTTGACCGTGGCCCAGTACCATTTTTGGTTTGTTTTTTCATTCTGTATGCCATGCCATGTATTTGCCTAACTTACCCCAAACAATATTCCATCCGCGACTCCGAAATTGCTTCCCGTGGTGGGTGTGGACATGCATCTGTTCTCCTATAACTGTGTTTTTTTTCCACATATTCAAGTTTCGTGAGTTCCCCTGTTCACCTATAACTGGGTATTTATTCCAATATCGGGTATGCTCATGCAAGTGTTTTCACGGTTATAGGCATTGTACTTAACGGTCATACTGCATGTAATTCCGCCGATATGGGGGTCAGCCTTCCATATCGATGCATTTATGCCCACAAACTGCAGAAGAATCTATGCTTGGACATGTCAAACCCAACATTGTTTCATTACAGTTGTCGCAAATATTGCATATAATTATATTATATTATTTTTAATAATTATATGAATAAGATATTATTTTCCCGTACACTGCCGTTATTGGGAGATTCTTGCTGGTCAGTGCATGAAACCTGAGTGCGTTACTGCTCCGCTCATGCTCATGCTCATGGGCTCATGGAATAGCAAACCTCACAACCACACTGTCTTATGACTCTGGTGTTTCACCAATTTTCCAGCATGAGGGTAGAGATGGTGATGGGGAGCCTGGCACACATTTAGTGCGATACATCGGCATTTTGAAGGAAATCCTTGAGATAAAGCAGGGGGGCACAGGGGTCGTTGTCTTCCTTTGTTCATAGGTGCGAGCACGCCCATTGGGACGCTATCCAAGTGGCATGAAGCAAGATGAGCTTGGGTTCACTTTGGTAAATTTTGCTCAAATTTTGCTCAAATTTTGCCACCACATGAACAACCCTTTGTGCTCCCCTCACATGTTGAGCAAGTGTTCTTCTCAGAGTGTGCAAAAGAACCTAGATGGAAGGTGGTCTTGGAAAAGAACACCCGAGCTCGTAGAATTGTATGTGATGTAAGTATTGTTAATGATGATACTGCTTCGATCCTTGGCTTGCATGTCCTTGTTCAGATCAAGAGACCTCAAGTATGGATGACCCTATGGAGGGGGAGGGCGTTGAAGTTACAGCAGAGGAGCATGCTGTACTATACCAAGTAATTGGAGGAAGGATGGGGGGGGGGGGGGGGGGGGGGGGGGGCTGATGTGGGAGATGAGAGTGAAGATGATAGAGAAGAGGCAGATGAAAGCCAGTATGACCTGGATGATATTGATGTCATGTGTGAGTGACGGGTTCCATTCTTTAATTGGTTCTTCATAAAGTTGTTTGGGGTCTTATAGCAGTATCACAGGCTGGGAGGTCCATGGAGATATGACAACATTTCATATTCAATGAAATTGATTGTAGAAGAAGCTCTCTTGATCCCCTGGTACTCACTACAACAAATCCTGGCTTTTAGGTCTGCTATTTTTCAGTTGTATCAGCCTTTTATGATTGCATGACTGCCTAGTCAGATACACCCAGTCAGTTGTGACAAATGAGTCATAAGCGCCATAGAGTCATAAGCGCCAATCATGGTACTCACTGCTGACGTGGCAACGGGGATGCCTAATCATAGTCATAGATAAGACCGCAATAAATGACTGCTAATCCATGTCAACGTCACGTGGAACGGAAGGGATATGCCACGTGACCCGACAATGGGAAGGCGACAGGTCTTCACGACTGGCATATACGACTTCCGCAGATTAACCCCAAGACAACACGTGAGAAGACTGGACATGACACGTGGCATGACAGGGTGAGGAGAGGGGGTCTTCCAAAACTGGCATGTATGACTTCCGCCGATTAACCCTAGGACCACACGTGGAGAATATGGGACATGACACGTGGCATGACAATATGGAGCGGGAGGGTCTTTCATGACTGGCATGTATGACTTCGGACGTTTAATCCCAGGTCCACACGTGGAGTCAAAATGTGGGTGGTCGTTATGACTGGAATATATGACTTCCATGGCGCACTTTGGATACTAAACGTGGCACGAGTATGGGCGAACACGAGGGGTGAAAGTGGCACATGGCGGAGGCTTGCGTCTGCCAGAGGCCTACCTAGAATCCATACAAAGGAGTTGGAAAGAAGCCACGATTTAGTAGTGATGGTGAGGGGTGGTATGGGATCCATCGCTTTATCAGGGGTTATCAACAACAGATTCTCACTAGCGTAAGAGTCATGAGATTCAATGTCACTGGGTTTGGAGAGGTAAGTGAGAGTCTAAGTGAGATGGAGTCAATGGAAAAAGTATAAACTGACATATCAACCGGGGAGAGTTTATCTATAAAAAGAATGGTAAGCTTGTTCTGCAGAATGACTAGACCCCAAGCGTTGGAGGAAGGTTGTGGAGGACCAAGTGCTAGGGTAGCCAGCCATTGTGGTGGTATTGTTTGAATAATATCCTGATAACCTTTGGAGGCTTGAGGCCTTCCCACCGCACGAGCCATGGCTTCTTGAGATAAGAGACTATCCCCCGACCATATGTTATGCATTTGTCTGACACCGAGGCAGTCCCATTGGGACCATCTCTTGGCCTGGTTTTTTTGAGTTGAGGTCAAAGGTATGTCATTGAGGAACAAATGTTGTCTCTTGATTTCATAGAATGTGTTTGGTTGGGCTTTTGTGAGCAGTTTCCTGAGTTTTCCCCAAGCCAACCAGATATTCGTCCATAGAGAGGAGCCTTTAGACTTGAGGTTAAAGCCTTGTGTGATCCATCGGAAGAAGGGAGTCCAGGTGGTATTTTTTAGGGGGGAAGAACTGGCAATGTGGTCATAGACCAACACCCCCCTTCTGGTCCAAGAAAACGTGGAATCCATTTCCCGAGGAGGGCCACTATCTGGGTTTCGGGATCCAGCACGCCTAGCCCTCCTTTTTTCTTTGGTAAACAGATCTGAATCCAAGCTACTTGTGGTCTTTTGTTATGAGAGGAACACTCTGCCCCCCATATGAAGTTTCGGAGGAGACGCCTGATTTCTTGTATCTGTCTAGAGTTAGGGTGCCAAGAAGAGGCATAGTACCAAAGACCAGCTGGGTGGATTTGGTTTGCAACTAAGGCCCTTCCTACGAGTGAGAGATGCTTATATCCCAATAGGTCAGTTTCCTTTTCCATTTGGTTATCATTGAGGCAAATATCTGCTGATCTGAGAGGTTTATACCGAACGTATATCCTAACAGAGTGGTTGTTTCACCAAGTAGGAGCCATTTGAGACCTTGATCCACCCCCCAAGACGGCGGTGAGCCTAAAGTGGATGCTGCTGGGTCTCCCACCAGCAGGCCTGAGGTCTTGTTCCAATTAATCTTGAACCCTGAGGATTTACAAAAGGTGTTTAGAGTGTGGCATGCTTGTTCCAAGTTTTCTCGCGTCGCTTGTAGCATTAAGAAGGTGTCATCAATGAACATAGAGTCCGTCAGGTAGGTGTATTGCCCAGTGATGTAGTTCAAAATTCTAAGGCCTTTTATGAATCTGTTTTGCTGCAGCATATAGCCCAAGGTATCCGCCACCACTAGAAATAGAAAGGGTGAGAGGGGACATCCCTGTCTCACAGAACGCTGAAGAGGGAAGGAGGTAGACAAGTGTCCATTTACACTAACCCTGCTCGATGAGGAGGTAAGAAGAATCTTTATCCATCTACAAAAGGATTGAGGGAAGCCCAGTTTTGACGTAGCTGCAAGCAGGTAAGACCACTCTACACGATCGAAAGCCTTTTCAAAATCCAAGAGAAGGAGGGCTATGGCTTGATTGGTTCTTAAGGCGTAATCTGGGATTTCTTGTGCTAGGAGGAGGTTATCTAAAATATATCTGCCTTTGATAAATCCGGTCTGGTCAGGCCTTATAATGGATGGTAGAAGAGGCTGAAGTCTAAGTGCCAGAGCCTTGGCTATGATTTTGTAGGCAACGTTCAACAACGGTAATTTGAAATGTTTGTTCTGTCTCCTTTTTTGTAAAGCAAGGTGATCACCCCTTGAACCATCACTGGGGGCATGTGACCTTGCTGGAATAAATGATTGGCCATTGCTGTAAAATCTCCTGAGATCTCTGGCCATAAAGCTTTATAAAATTTCACTGATATACCGCCTATACCAGGTGATTTGTTGTTCTGCATTTTGGATAAAGCTTCTCCCAATTCCAGATCCGAGAAGTCTCCCTCCAGCTGGGAGGCATATTCAGGAGAAAGCATCGTGGGGGTGTGTAACAAACAGGCTATTTGGTCATGAGAGGGGTCTAGGGAGTTAATGTCGCTATGGAAAAGCTGCTGGAAATGTTGACCAGCAAAGTCTGCCATTGATTTAGGAGTAGTGCTGGAGATACCGGATGGTTGGGCAGCAAGTTCAGAGATGGTCTGGGAAGCTCTCCGTAATCTGGTTTTGTCGAAGAAATATTTTGTCATCTTCTCCCCTTTAGTTGACCAGTTAACACCGGCCTGTAGCTTCCATTTCCTCTCTTGGATCTTATGGTGAATGTCTAAATTGATTCTGGCTTGGAAATAAGTTCTATACGTGTCTTCATCACATAGTCCGGATTCCAGTCTAGACTGGCAGATTTTGAGGCATTTAGATAAAGCCATAACTTTTTTTTTCCTGATAACTGCTAACTCCTGGCTCATTTTTTGGCTTTCAGTGTTGACCGCCTTTAGCTTTGCCAAGAAGAGGTCAGTTGGGTTGAGGTAAGGATTTCTAGCTTGAGACCATGCTTGTGGGAGACCTTGTTTAAAGGAGGGAAGTTTAAGGAGGAGGGAATTGAGCTTGTATAGGCCTCTGCCTCGTCTGCAGGAACTAGGAGTTGTGATGGAAAGGGCTATTGGGGCATGGTCGAACCCCAAGGGAATGGGTTCTTGAGGGGCTCTTTTCGAGTATTGTACCATATCCAAGGAAAGGTATGCTCTGTCCAGACGGGCCATACTCAGGTCATTGAGGGATCTGTTGTTGGACCATGTAAATGTGATGTTGGAGGTTTGCCCAAAGACAGGTGCTGCCTCCGTGATGTCCACATTTCCCTGGATTATGCCTGCACGAAGCAAGGCCAACTGCATTCAACACCCTCCACTTTATTATAGTATTGCAACAACATTCAAAGCACTTCAATTTGTATCCATCGAAAACATCTAGGCTGGAAAAAGACATTGTTGCAGCAGAACTTAGGAAAGTACTTCTCCCCTTCCATTTTAATTTCACACGGGAACACCTGCCGCCCAAATTGAGAATAGACTTGCCATATGGTATTCCTTGTCTTCGCGCTCTAATCATGTCCCACACCTGCCTCCTCCACCTTTAGTCTTTCGTAGCACATAGTTTATCCATTTCTTTTCAACCATTCAGGTCTGCATAATGCGCCGCAGAATGCCTACGCACCATTCCAGCTCCATGGAAGGCAAGTATATGATCGCCAAAGAAAAAGTGCAGTATGTTGCAGCCAAAGAAAAGGAGCGTGAGCGCACCGAGAAGTCCATTCGTGAAAGGTACATGTCTTACAGAGCAGATGAGGCTTGTGGTACTCCATTGGATGGGCCGTAACAGGGCAGTTGCAGGCTAGAGTGTCTCAGTTTGGACGTCATCGGGCAGTTTTTCAGTGATTGTGCTTCATGTTATCTTTTTCTTTGTTCACAATAGTTCATCGTTATTATAAAGGACATACCACCTACAAGACCTATATAATGTAACAATTTTTTCGCAAATTGGATGAACTATAAGAATGCTATGGACTTTGAATCTCAAAACACTATTTTGTCATCGACACAGTTTTTTGTGTTATGGACTTTAGAAAACATATCTAAATTTAACCAATTGTGATAAGGACAAAAAGCCATGTGTAAATTTTTTGTAATGTTTCAATAGGTGAAAGTAGTTTGGAAATCTATCAAATTTTTACAAAGCTATGGAATTTTTTATACACAAAAAATAGATATTTTTCATTAGTTCATAGCATATTGTCTTTTGGGTTTTTGGGATATCATCTTTTACTAATAAATATACAAACATATAATCTAGGATGACCAAGGTGGTATATGGACAAATGGTCATACACTCTAGGATTTGACTCCTAAGAGTTTTTTCCAATTAAAGATTAAAATTTATAGTAAATAGCATCTATAATATTTGGGGTTAGACCCATTACTAAAGATGTTAAGTATACTATTGTTTATTTTTATAAGAATCAAACTGAAAAAAATATGCTGCAAAAAAAAAAAAAAAATCATGGACTTTCATGCACATCACCATCTGCAAAAAATGACACACTCTAGCCTGCAACTGCCTGTAATGCTCTTTCATGAGCCGGAAACCATGAGCGACATGAGCCATGAACGGGGCAAAAAATACCGAAGGCATTCATGAGCAGGAATGTATCCCACAAATACATGCCCATGGGAATATGGTAATGACCCGCGGTCATAGGATGCACGAAAGCAATTGCGACACCTTATTTCCACCGGGTATAGTCGGATGAGAAATGCGGCGCAGGGTTTTCATCGCGCAAGGATGAAAAAAGAAAAATGGCTCCATTCATCGAGCCACCAATCATCATCCGTGCAAGTCCGGCTGCCCATGACATCATGCTGGAAATGTGAGGTCAATTCCAACACTAATTAGTTAACCCTCTTCCTTGCAGGAAACATGATGTCAAATAGGAATGTGCTTACACTCTCATACACCGGATAAAGAAATTGGAGGGAAGAGAGAAGACCCTAAGCTTGTGGCCAGCAATGCCCAACAGTACACACTTAGGCTGTGAGTAAACGAGTTTTTTGAACTGGCACGTGCCCGGTGATGCTTGGGGCACTTGCAGCCCCTTCCACCACAATTTTGATGTTAGGATGTCATCATTTTTACCTGCCGCTTACATTCTCCATGGGTGACCATTGTGGCATTGATCGCCAAACAATTGACAAATTCTTGAAATAAACAGGTTTGGGTGGTAGCTTAGCGGGAGTTAGTGGGGGTGGCATAGGACTCACCCTGGGGCGGAGACCTCGTGGTGGGAGTCGTGGGGAGTCTTGGGACTCGTCACGGTCCATAGGGGCCGTGGTGAGTGGGCCAAGACTCATCGCGACTCATCACCGGGAGTCGAGGGTGTTCGTGGTGGTTCGCCATAAAATGGCATGGTTGTTTGTGAAACCCCCGCGGACAGCTACAGAAGTATATATAGGGAGTAGTAACCCCGAGAACGGTGCACGCCCGTTGGTGACCAAAAACTAGTGAGTAAGCGAGCGAGCCGGAAAGCGACCAAAGAGTGGGGAGCTGTTCCGGACTGCCAACTACCAAAGGGAATTCCGCTGGTTCCAAATCGTTGGAGGGTTCTTTGGGATATCAAAGGGGGGACCGTTATGCCCCGGTGAGCAGCCGAAGCTCCAAGTTGGCCCCGCGGCCAGGTTGGGAGTTAGGCGCGCGCATCAAGCGAGTAACTATGACTTGAGGGGGGAGCTTACCGAAGTGAGGTGCGCGACACTTGGTATCAGAGCTTAGAGTTCAGTACGCGATCATCCTTGGGATTGGCCTCATCATGGGGTCGGGCAAGCCAAAGCAAAAGCGGAACGGCCCAAAAGATGATGATCCTGGTGAGCCCAATGGGGGCGACATGTCACCGAGGCGGCCGTTTGAGGAAGCGATGCATATTTCCGGAAACGAGGCCGCTCAAGAGGGGGATGAATCTGAGGAGTCGGAGCCTGAGGAATCCCTGAGAGCTCCGACCGACCAACAGATGTCTCCCATGCCGGCAGCCTTTTGAGAAGGGTTGTTGGCGCAATTTGGCGGGACGTTGAAAGACGTGTTGAAGGCGGCTAATGTCACTTCCACTAAGGCAAAGTTTAAGGTGAAGCCTAAGGAACCCGGTACCTTCGAGGGCGTCCGAAATCGGAAGGCACTCAACACCTGGCTCTTAGAGCTAGAGCAGTACTTCTGGGCGGCCAAGTTGAGTGACGAGGATCGGGTGGAAGTGGCTCCCACCTATTTGAGGGGCTATGCCCAACAATGGTGGCAGAAACGCCTTCACGACCGAGGTCCAAGCCCGGAAACCTTGAATTGGAGTGGGTTCAAGGAATTGATGAAAATGCAGTTTGCCCCTCAACGCGTCCTGGCTTGCCCGGGACAAGATGAGGAATTTGAAGCAAACAGATGACATTCGGGGATATGTCCAGGCTTTCAATGTGCTGTTGCTCGAAGTCACGGACATGGCAGAACCAGAAATGGTCTTCAACTTTGTGGTGGGACTGGCCTCATGAGCTAGGCGGAAGTTGGAGGAGAAGCCACCTAAGACTTTGAACGAGGCAATTGAGAGGGCTGAATGTTTCTCGGATGTCCCTAGGGGTGAAAGACAAGGCCGTACGTAGCTGAACCATAAGAAGACCCGGCGGGAAGGTGACGCCTTCCGACTGGAAAAGAAGTGGGATAGGCCACGCGGCGACAATGGCACGTGGAAATCGAAGGGAGGGCCTTCACAAGTCAAGGCGGCACCCGGTGCTTCAAAAGGAAAAGCGGGTGGAGCGGCCTATGGCGGACAGAAGGCGACCTTTGATGGAGTGTGTTTCAATTGCGGGGAGCCCGGGCACATGGCCAAGAAGTGCACGAAGCCCCGGTAATTGAACATGACTCGGGCGACCACAGAGCTATCGAAAGATACCATCAGCCGCTTGGTGGAAGCGGTGGTCGCCAGGACTTGCAAGGTAGGCAAATTTTCTTGTGAGTTGTATCAGGAAACTGGCGCCTTACGTAAAGGGAGTCAGTTATTGTTCGTGGATGGGATAATATCCGAAACTAACGTGTCGTTGTTGGTGGACACGAGAGCGTCGTACTCCTTCATGACACCGGCAACGGCACAAAAGCTGGGACTCCCGACAAGTGACGTGGGGGCCTCTATTGAGGTGCGTTCTGCCAAAGGAGAACCGCAATTGGCGACAAGTTTTGGCGTGTGATGTTCCTCTTCAACTGGGGAGTTGGGAGAGACGTGAGAACTTCACCATCTGCGAGATCGATGGAGTGGATCTCATTTTGGGGATGACCTTTTTGAGCAAATCAGGAGCGGTCATAGATGGCCGTAAGAGAGTAATCACGCTGCCATGTGTTGGAAATCAACTCCTAACCAAGTTACTACTACCTAGAGTTACTGTGATGACAAGTCATGCTTCTATAATAGGAGTTCTGACAAGTCACAGTTAACAATAGAGATAAGCCTCGGTTAGCTAAAAGATAGCTAAAGTTAGCTTCAGTTATTAGTGACTCAAGTCATTGTACCAGAATAGCAGGTGGAGATATCTTAAGTAAAAGCATGGAGTTATGCTATAGTTATCTCAGCTATTTCTGGATTAGACTTTGAGTATAAATAGGGAGAGCTCGGAGGGTGGACACAGCTTGTTGTGATCCTATGGTTGGGTGGAGAGTTCTCGGTAATCAGTTCATCTTTTATCTCTATTCTCTGTCGAATTCCAACATGGTATCTGAGCCATTCTTCTCTAGGTGAGAGTTGGTAGTTGAGATTGAGAGAACTTGATTATGGCTGGAGCGTCGTCTTCTAGCAATCCTCCTTCTATGTCTATGACGAGTGCATTAGATGTGAGAGTGGAAGATCGATTCAATGGAACTAACTATCAAACCTGGAAGTTTAGGATGGAGATGGTCCTTCTAGACAAAGATCTATGGGGAGTGGTTGATGGATCAGTCCCAATACCTGACACTATTGTTGGCCAAGCCATATGGGATAGGAAAGATCAGAAAGCAAGAGCTAGCATCATCACAAGCTTGAGAGACAAACAGTTGCATCTCATTATAAGTGCTAAGAATGCTAAGGATGTTTGGGACAAGCTAGCAAGCATATATGAGATGAAGGATGTCACATCGCAAGTGTATGCGACGCAAAAGTTCTATGGTCTGAAGATGACCGAGTCAGACTCAGTTGAACAACACTTAAATTTGTTTTGTGTGTTGCGAGATCAACTAGTCTCTGTGGGAACTAATATGACTGATGAACACGCCACAGTGGTGTTATTGGCAACCTTACCTGAATCCTATGATGGTTTCGTGGTGTCTCTAGCAGGACAAACCAACTTAACTATTGATGTTGTCATAGGACTTCTCCTCAAGGAGGAAACAAGAAGAAAAGGTCAAGGTATGTCTACAGAGGTAGACAGAGCTTTGTTCACAGGCAAGACTGGAGTGGTCTTGAATAGAAGACTCCCTTCACATATGTCTCAGAAGTCCCAGAGGTTTCAGAAACCTCAATCTAGCTCAAAGATCCTGTGATCATGTGTTAATGATCAGTCTTTGTTGAAAAGACAAAGTGATATCTCAAAGAGGTTTGAGATGGTGGATCTGAAAGAGATCATGTGATCATGTGTTGATCAGGCTCTGTTGAAAAAGACAAAGCGATATCTCAATGAAGTTTTGAGATGGTGGATCTAAAAGAGATCCAGTAGTGCTTGGGGGTATCGGTAACTCGTGTTCGACAAGACCGAGCGATTTACCTGAACTAGCGTAAGTATCTTGAAGATATCTTAAGGCCCTTTGGTATGGCTGAAAGTATGCCAGTAAATACCCCGTTTGTCCCAAATTGCAAACTCTCAAAGGAGATGAGTCCTAAGAGTGCTGCAGACTTGGAGACAATGAGAGATGTTCCCTATCAGAGTGTTATGGGAAGTCTCATGTATGCAATGGTCTGTACTAGGCCAGATATTGCACAAGCAGTGGGGGTTGTAAGCCAATTTGTGGCTAACCCTGGGCAACTCCATTGGGTTGCAGTAAAGCGGATTTTCCGTTATCTAAGAGGCACACTGGACTATGGTGGGGGCTGCTATTTCATGAGCCATGAGCCATGAGCGGCATGAGCCATGAGCAGAGTCGTAAGTGTGGAAAAAAACATGAGCAGCACTATTTTCCGGAAATGAGTGTCCGCGGGAATAGGGTTTAGGGTGCCACGGTCATAGGGGGAGAAGGACCTCCCGATGAAGGAGGTTCGGCAATGTTATTTAGAATTATATATTGAAAGGCAATGTTTCGCGAATGGTAGGGTGGTACTGCTCTGTACAATGGGGGCCCATTTCAGCCTACCAGCCATTTGCAAAATTCACCCACACTCCCAATCCCAAACGAAATGAGCAATGACGCATTCTCGGAACAATGGACATAGAATAGAATAAAAAGAGGGCACAATGAGGTTTTTATTGATCCACATGAATTGCATTTGAAGCACGTCTACTGTGCTGATTGTGCCCTCAAATCTTGAGCCCTGTGCCTACTGAATACAAGTCACGTTGTCAATGGGACTTCGACTGCTCTCAGAACTAGCTCATGAGTCCTGGGGCTCCTCCATGTAAAGTCGATTGCAGCCGTTGTACCGCCCCTAGTGATGTTCACCACAATGTCCTGCCCTTCAATCATACCACCATCGAATATGGAAATCTTCACGTTTTCGTCGTCCACACCAATGCAAATGTCCCCATACAATGGAGAAGAGGAGCGCACTCCTCGAGGAGAATAGGTCTCTCCGATGGAGTCCACCCACGTCCAGTGGCAGCAGTTCCACCGCAACAGCATAGCAGTGCGCCTTCTTCTGCATGGGTGACCGTCGTAGCTGGGAAAATCGGAATCGAGGATGCGCAGGAGCCACGGACTCCTCAAACCAAGATCGTCACCCCGCTCGAAGGCGTAGTGGCCTACGATATACTCAAAAGCCACCAATGTTTCCACAATCGAACCAGTATCTTCTGTGTAATCTGTGTACCAGATAACAATGTCTCCCGATGTGGCCGAATACATTGCATAATCGATGCCTCCAAAGGGGCAGTCGTCCCGGTTCCGGAAGCACGGCATCCTTGCAAAGGAGGACCTGAGGACGACTTGGATGCCGATGACCTTGCGGACAGCTACGAAGCCCTTAGATTTTGGAAAAGATACGAAGCGGAAGAGCAGTCCGGCCTCCAAAATGGAGCATCTGGGTCACAC